>JAODAL010008025.1:0-120868 GCA_025379985.1 Phyllomedusa bahiana | reverse complement strand
GGGGAAAGGGACCCCCTTTCTTTTCCACGTTGTCAAAATGCTGCTCCTGGCCAATGTCCGCCTCCCTCCTCCCCAAAATCTCAGCCCCAAAGTATGCTCCATCATACCACATGGGTGGGGCACAGCGGTGTCACGCGTTTACACCGGGGCTTGCCTCGGCAAACGAAGTCACACAGGGGGGAAACTGCTCCGCGTCATGCAGAAAGAATTGATGTGTGGCTTTCTCCGTACCAACTGCAAAATGGGAGTAACATGGTGCCCGTGCTGACCGAGGAGGGTGGCCCATGCGCCCTGCATGGCGCATTGTTTCAATCTGGTTGTAAAAAGGTTCTGAAGCTTCCACCGACTTCAGAACATTTGAAAATGGCCAGGAAATGTGCATGCACTTCATTCATTCTGCAAAGCGGGCATACCCCCCTCGAGTTTCAGGGGCAGAACCGCCTCTCCAAACCGATGTATGCAATGTTTCCACCTTTGGAATTCCCCCGCCTGACATTTTGGAGACTTTTTAATGAAAGGAAAGGCCATTAAAATTTTTTTAGTTTCCAGGCGGAAAGGAAAAACCCCCCTGTGTAATTTGATGTCAGCCGGGGCATCTGCGGACACCGCCATTTGTGAGGGCTTTTGAGGAGGTGACGTTATTTGTCAGTCGCCAGGACTATGGGATGAATAACGTCATTCCACTGCTTCTGTTGGAACAGATGTAAAAAAATCGTCTGGGCAGGGGATGGAGATGTGGCGACAAATCGTGGCCCACAGGGGTTGGGGGGGGATGAATGGAGGGGAGGGGGAAATTTTAGAGACATGCATTGTTGGTGAAATAAGTGGTTTTTCTACCAGGTGAAGGGAGGAGGGAGGAGCAGCTGGAGGAGGGGAGATGGAGATGAGGAAGACGAGGCAGGTGACCCCAAAGCACCGTGGCAGTGACAGTGGGGAGGAGACAGGGGGTCCTCAGAGTCATTGGCACATGGGCCCGCAGCATGCTGATTTGCCTGGTTTTTGAAGCCGGCAGGGGATGCTTCTTTGCCTCTACCCCCGGAAATTTGCACCGGGCCAAAATGGGACCCTTTTTCCCCCGCTGCTGAGAGGGAGGGGCAAACTCAAATATATAGGAAATCCTCCTGTCAGTTGGGCCCCTGCCTATGTGCGCATGGCCATCCTTGACAGGTCTGACCGGGGGGGGTTTCTCAGTGTATGTACCACTGCCCCGGTGCATGGGAAAGGTTGGGGGGGTAGGACGTACCTTTCATCGCGCAACTAAGTTGGAGCAGCAAAGAAGTGGGCAGTTTCCCTTTACCCGCCGTGAGGAGGGACTCACCAGCGCAGCGGACCCGGAGAAAACCCTGAAACAAAGGTCATGGGCCTACTTGGACAACATTCTGCCACCCCAGTTAGAAGATCCGCTGGACTACTGGGCAGCCAAACTGGATGTGTGGCCGCAATTTGCCGAGTTTGCAGTGGAGAAAGCTGTCCCGCCGGCCAGTAGTGTGGCATCAGAGCGGGTGTTCAGTGCAGCGGGGGCCATCGATTATCCCAAGGAAACCTGCTTGTCCACGGAAATGTGGAACGACTGACTTTGTCAAGATGAATCAGGCGTGGATCGGCCAGGATTTCCACAACCAATGCCTTAGGCATCAGATTACATCAGCCATGACGCCTCACCAAAACTTGAGAAATGATCGTCTGGATTCAAACTTCCTGCCTCAGCCACTATTATGATGCCGCCTCCCGTCTGATGGCCACACATCTGCTGACAGGTTTATCCATATCTGGCCTACCAACATCTTTACCAGGATGGTCATATGGCACAAACTACACACTGTTCATTGTGCTGCTTCTAATGCCCTCATGTGCTGTGCTGTTGCTGGTGCCGTGACTCCACACTGTGTTCATGTCCACTCTTGACCTCATGCTGCTGCTGAGTGCTCCGTCACCTCCAAACTCTGTCATTGTGCACTCTATGACCTCATGCTGCTGGATGCTGCTGTCACCTCCACACTGTGGTCATTGTGCCACTATTTGGACTCATGCTGTGCCATGACCTTCCACACTCTGTCGTTGTAGCCCACTCTGTGGCCCTACTCTGTTGGTGCCAACTTCCAGAATTTGTCCATTGTGCCACTCTCTGACCTCATGCCGCTGCTGTTTGATGCTGCCGTCAACCTCAAACTTGTCATTGTGCACATCTCTTTGACCTCATGCTGATGTTGTTGCGTGCTGCCGTCACCTCCACACCTTGTCATGGGTTCCACTCTGCAGCATACTCCTGTTTTGTGCACCTCACACTCTTTTCATTGGCCACTCTCTGACTCTCTTGCTGCTTGCTGCTGTTGATTCGCCATCACCTCCGCACTGTGTCATTGTGCCCACTCTGACCTCATGCTGCTGCTGCTGCGTCACCTCAACACTCTGTTTATTGTGCCACTCTGTGGGCTACTCCTGTTGAGCCACCTCGACATTTGTCATTGTGCACTTCTCTGACCTCATGATTTGCTGCTATCGTCACCTTCACACTCTTGTCATTGTGCCACTGTCTGCCCTCAAGCTGTGGCTTGCTGCTGTGACCTCCACACATTGTCATGTGCTCTCTGTGGCCTACTCCTGTTTTTGCACCTCCAGATGTCCTTGTGCCACTGTATGAACCCCTCTTGATGCTGCTGTGGCTGACTGCCGTGACTCCACACTCTGTCTCTATTGATGCCACTGTCTGACCTTATGCTGCTGCTTGTGGCTGCTGCCGTTGACCTCCACACTCTGTCATTGTGTCACTCTGTGGCCTACTCCTATTTTTGAACCTCCAGAATGTCATTGTGATACTGTCTACCTCATGCTGATGTGTGGTGCTGCCGATGACCTAGGACACATGTATCATTGTGCCACTGTCGGACATCATGCTGCTGCTTGTGTCTGCTACGGGAACCTCCCACCTCTGTCATGGTCCCACTGTCTGACCTCATGCTGCTGCTGTCGCGCTGCATCGCACATGACTCCACACCTTTGTCATTGGGACCTTTCCAAGATGCGCGCCCGGGCCAAAACTATCTGCTGTCACTGCCAGTTGGCGTCGTCCAACCGCGGCTTTAGCGCAATCCAGCGGTTCTTGGGCTTCGCCGATTACTACTGCGTTTACCCGCACTTTACGCACTGGTGGCTCACATTATGGCCCCTTACTAAAGAAGTCTGCCAATCCTAGGCTTGTGGACACAAGCTGGACGAAGAACCGCATTCTCCGAATACTCAAGGTGGCGCATTGCTGCCTCTCGGCCCCCGTCTTGATTAGACACTGGACATCGAGAAACGTTCTTCCTGGTAGGTGGAAACCGCGGGATCTTGTCAAGGACTTTGTGAATTCGTGCTCCTCGTGTGCCCCCGCACCAAGTCACCCTCCACCTCAAGCCTGCGGGATTGCTTCTGCCAGATGCTGCCCATTCCAGACCGCCTGTGAGTCACACATTGCATGGACTTTATTACGGATTTCCACTTGCCTGCTGGAATACCATCAACTGCGAGCGCGTCTTCGATTGATTGATTTTCTAAAGCAATAAACGCTAACTTCGTACCCACTACCCCGGGTCGCCATCCACGCTCATCTTGCGACCCTCTGATCTGAATTGTCTCGTCTTGCTGGCCTTCCTCCAAACCAGCGCGCGCGATCAGATCGCGGGGGTACAGTTTGTCTCCTCCCAGATTCTGGCCGGTCCCTCTGTTCTACAGCTTTAGGTGATCTGGACTTGCTCCTCTGCTTACATCCACGCAGACCAACGGGCAGGTGGAAATGATGTTCAACAAGGACTGGGAATTAACTCTACATCATTCGCGATTTTCTGTGTCGGTCCCCAGTCATCGGACAAATTGGTCGGCTTGTTACCTGGGCAGAATTCGCTTACAAACTCTCTGGATTCAGGAGTCTGCAGACGCCTTCTTCGTTTTTTGTGGTTTTAGGCACTTTCATCCCCGCTCCACCCCTCCCACTGTCTTCAGTCTCTGACGCCCCTGCCATGGACACCTTGGTCCGTGACCTGGAGGCCGTTTGGAACAGCACTCAGCGTTCTCTGCTTCAGGCCTCCACCCGGATGAAGCTATGAGGCCTCCCCCCTCGTTCACTCCCGGGGATAAGGTCTGGCTATCCTCCAAATATATCTGCCTGAAGATTCCGTCTTACAAACTGGGTCCCCGCTACCTCGGTCCTTTCGTGGTCCTGAAGAAGATCAACCCAGTGGCCTACAAGCTCTGGCTTCCCCCCTCGATGCGGATCCCGAACTCCTTCCGCGTTTCCCTGCTTAAGCCAGTTATCTTAAACAGGTATTCCCGGAGGTTGTGGGCCGGGCTGCGGGCGCGCTCGTGTCCCCGCTGTCCCGGTTGCGCCCAGGGCGGGTGGCCCCGCGGTCCACGGGCACACCTGCTCCCTCGGGCACTCTCACTTACCTGACGGCGCTCCTGCTCCATCGCAGCCATCTGCCGGCCAGTGCGCGCATCCCCACTCCCTAGGGCGTGCGCGCGCTGGCTCTGTTAAATTTAAATGGCCAGCGCACCGGTAATTGGTGTTACCGGCCGCGGACCCTATATAATGGCTCCACCTCTTCCTTGACCTCGCCGATTCCATAGTGCCAGTACCTATGCGAGGAAGCCTTCTGTCACTCCGTTTCGTCTCTTCCGTGTACCAGTTCTGTTTACGCCTGTCTAACAGCCACAAACCTTCGCTGCCTGCCCTGACCTTCTGGCCCGACCCCAACTACGAGTTTGCCTGCCGTTTCTGTACCGCGTTGTGCCTTAGCTGCTTCCACAAGCAGGTCACATCAGGTGTAGTGACCTGGTGGAAACCGGGACCCACTTAGACTCCGCTCCCTGGTGTGGCCTCTACCACCGCTTGCGGCGGTCCAGTGGATCCACTATCCCAGTCTGTTACACAACGTCCGTGTGAAGCATATTCGCTGCTCCAGGAGCAGAGAGAGTTTCCTCCAGTGCGTCAAGGAAAATGATAGGAAGAAAAAGGAAGCCAAGGAGAAGGGCACCTGGGTGGAACTGGAGCGTCAGCCAGCATTTCCAAGTGAAACTCACTTCGTCTGTACTCAGGGAAAGGAACCTGAGCTCCTTGAGCTCATTTCCGATGAGTTTATAGCATAATGTGACAATATCCTTTGCAAAATGTTTCATTGTTGCTTAAGCAAAGGATGTAGTGGTGCCACGTAAGGCTTTTTCAAATTTTATATAGAGGGGCAAGCACTCTCGTATAGGCAGAAATTTCTCAAGCACTACCCAGGTCTTGATTGTCTCCTGAGGAAGGCTCGAGATCTTAGCTCACATTTCTGGAATTCACACATTGCTTCGGCCCAACTGTCAGTGTTGCAGTGTCATCTGGGCCTCCCCGTCAACCTTCTGCATTTCTTCATGCTGGTTTTAGGGTCATGCTGTGGTGAAACACAGCAATAGTCAATGTCATATTCACTAAAATCTTTTTCAAATACTCTTTTCTTCTTGCTAATTTTATTGGGAGTGCCCAAAAGGTCAATTTTGCTGCTTTTGGGGTCATTTTACTGTAAAAGACACCAATAGAAAAGGTCGTATTGAAAAAAACCTTATTTCACATATTCATTTATTTCACATGCATCAAGGCAATCAAAATGAACAGCAGTTACTGGGTGGCCATCCTCCTTGATCCATGTTACAAGTGAGCAATTTCCTTCCACCCACAGAAATTTATAGCGATAGTCACTGTCCTTTTCACAAACATCTTGTTTCAAATACTCATTTCTTCTTACTAACTTTATTCTTAGTGTCCATAAGAGCATTGGGTCAGGCTACTGCAAAAGGGATGCCAGGGGTGCCAACAGGGCAGCACTCCTGTCAGTGGCCCTAATCAATAAGGAGCCCAGTGATATGTTAAAAATAGAAAGTAGTAATGGGTGGGGCCCCATTTGATTTAACTGCATGGGGCCCTGAAACGGTTAATAGACGACTGCCGGCATCCCTGGCTACCACTGCACCCACTATAACTGCGGCTCTGCCAGCTGAACCTCCGTGTTCCCCGTTGGGATGTTCTTGCTGCCACCACATATATGACATGTTCTTGGGGTCTGGTGAAAATAGTGATAGGGGTCTCCTGCCAGTTACGATGTGCCATTTCCAATACCGGTGTCTTCTTATGTGTCAAGAGGGCCCCGTAGCAGCTGCTACCACTGTACCTGCTGGAGCTACGCTGTCCTCATCTTTTCAGTTAGCCATTGAAAAGAATGAAATATTTTAGCCTGTGAATTATTTTCTGTGACTCGTAGAGCCAAATTGTCTTCACTAAGGTTTACCACGTATCCAGTTCAGGCCATGTTCACACAGCTTATTTTGGGACAGATTTTGTTCCGTATTTCGCGCCGTACTGCGAGGAATACGGCTGAAATCCGTCCCATTCATTATGGTAATCCACAGTTCTCATAGAGAACTATGGATTCCGTCTCCTCTCACCGCTCGCGAAATACGGCAAGCGGGGAGAAAGTGACATGTCAATTATCCTGGATACGCGCCGTGGATAATGAATGTCTATGGGGCGTAGCTGCCGGCCCCGCAATTACGCCGTGGATAAGCCGTGTGAACATAGCCATACTGTTGTGGATGGTAATTCCAGCTTCTCCTCACCTGTTTCAGTCTAAAAATTAACCTGATCATCTTCTCTTCTTCCATTGACTTTAATGGGACTCGACGATTGATCGAAAATCGCCACGATTTTCTTTAAAATCGGCAATCGACTCGATCTAGAATTTTTTTACTGATCGCTCATAACTACTCCTGACCAGCGCACATACCCAGTGGTTACTGAACATGTAATGATTTACATAGAATTTGTGCTGTTCTGAAAACCAGTGCATCTCCTGCTATAGGAGCCTCCCACCCACATAAGCTGAAATTCCATATGGAGGGTTAATAGACTACAGACAGTTCAGTAAGCCTTATTGAGAAATAAAGTAAATTAAACATAATTTGTAATAACACTAAATAAAAATAAATAGTATGACCATATGATGGGTTAATGATGAAAAAGTAAACTAAGTTCTACAACTGTTTAAAGGTCTTGCCTCAAAATGAGTTTTATGAGCATCCTGCCATTGTCATTATTCATTATTCCTTATCAGTCTACTTCATTCACAATGTGGTGTTTCTTCTCCAATAAAAGCATTTTAGAGGGCAGTATGTTAAATAAACGTTTCAGAGCCACTACTAGAGTCTACAATAGAATTATAGTGGGGTGTTTATATTATGTGAATTTGTAGGACCAAGAGGATCTGACAATTTTACACAAGGGCATTTAACACTGACTGATTTACTGTTATTGCTAGTTTCATGTCTTTCTATTGTTGAGTTATAATGGCTCTAACATTCCTTAAGGCTAAAAGTTGAGGAAACAATTTAATAAACGCAAAGGGTCTTTAATAAGCAAGTTTTGCAACAAAATGCAAGTGTAAGTTATCAATATCATCTTATACAGATGTTGAATTCTCTCTTTTTAGATTAGTCAATAATATTAGTTTTGGTTGAACTTGAAAAACTTTCGACTTTTGTTCAAAGTATAAAAATATGGTGGTTTCTACTTAATACAACATGTATTTAAGAATCATGTAGATTTTAACAAAAAAATTTAGATAATATGAAGATCTTCAGCTTATTCTTGTACCATAAGTCCTTACTATTACAACTTCTCATAACTTACTGTATATGCTTGAGTATAGCCTGAAAAAGCCATCCTCGGCTTATGCTCAAGTCACTGTCGGCATCCGGGCGTTACCACGGCCTTGGCGCCAGCAGGGATACTTCAGCTGTATGCAATTCCTCTGGGAGCTCATACAGCTCAATCTCGAGTCAGCCCACAGCGTTTGGGGGCTGCCATGGCCTAGTCGCTGTCAGTGATCTCTTCAGCTGAATGCGCTTCCTCTGAGAAATACTTCCTGCTCCGCAATAGGACTCCGGAAGGCCGCACAGGTACAGGCGGCATGAGTGTCATCATGCTGCCTGCGCGGCCTGATGACATCACGGCGCCTGTGGCGGGAAGAAGACGGATCGCATTGGAGCGGCGTGGAAAGGTGAGTACTTGTATTTTTCATTTTTATAACAAACCCTGCCTATATCTGCCTATACCTGTCTATGGGGGAAATATACCTGCCTATACATGCCTATGGGGGACATATACCTGTCTATGGGAGGACATATAACTGCTTATACCTACATATTGAGGGACATATAACTGCCTATACCTGCCTATGTGGGGACATATACCTGCCTATATCTGTCTATGGGGGGAAATTCAACTGTCTATCCCTGCCTATACTTGCCTATGGGGGGACCTATACCTGCCTCTGGGGGGACATATACTTGCCTATACCTACCTATGGGGGACATTAAACTGCCTATACCTGCCTATGTAATTTTACTAGTATCCATTTTTAATTTTTTAAATTTACCAGTAGCCGCTGAATTTTCCAACCTAGGCTTATACTCGAGTCAATAAGTTTTCCCAGTTTTTTGTGGCAAAATTAGATGTCTCGGCTTATATTCGGGTCGGCTTGTACTCGAGTATATACGGTATTTACTGTAGTTGCTACAGTAACAAAAAGACATATACTAAAATGTAAAGAGAAATACTTTACCATAAAGTAAATATTATTATTTTAACCCATTCGACACATTTTTAAAAACAGTGATTATTGCCTAAGAGATATTTCACTAAAAATACCAGGTGTTAACCATGTAATCATTTTACCAGCAGATGATGCATTATTTAAGTGTACAGGGAAGGAAATATTATGTAAATAAAAATTAAATGCTATAGTCACAGAATATATGTATACATATATATACTGATGTGGCAATAAATAATGTGTTTGCAGTATATGTTGTACCAACAACAACTAGCAATGATGAAAGAGCATTTAAACCTAATAGAAAATTGCTTGTAAATAAAAAATCATCTTCTTAAAGTTATTAAATTTGTACTCAGGAAGCGATACTGATTCTGCTAGTGGAGGACTAGCTGGTAGGGAGACTTTATGGTAATGCTATATGGGAATGTAGCATTACATGAATTGTAGCTGAATCACACAGTTCACACACATTCTCAGAGTTAAAAATAACACTACTTCTACTAATGAAAAGCAACAATTCTTAAACAATATTAAGGATGCACACAGAATTTTGTAAAGGGGGGTCTATGACCAGAAACATGGAGACACATGCAAACACACACACATATATATATATATATATATATATATATAATATTATATATATATATATTATATATATATATAAATATATATATATATATATTATATAATACCGTATAAGCCGACCCGAGTATAAGCCGAGGCACCTACTTTTGCCCCAAAAAACGGGAAAACTTATTGACTCGAGTGTAAGCCTAGGGTAGAAAATGCAGCGGCTACTGGTAAATTTTAAAAATAAAAATGGATACCAATAAAATTACATAGGCAGTTTAATGTCCCCCATAGGAAATTATAGGCAGATATATGGCCCTATATGCAGGTATAGGCAGGTATATGTCCCAGAAAGGCACGTATATGGCCCCATAGGCATGTAATAGGCAATTATATGTCCCCCATAAGCAGATTATAGGCAGGTATATGGTCCCATACGCAGGTAATAGGCAGGTATATGGCCCAATAGGTAGGTAATAGGCAGGTATATGGCCCCATAGGCAGGTATAGGGCAGGCTGTAGGCAGGTATAGGGCAGGCTGTAGGCAGGGTATAGGCAGGTATAGGGCCGGAATATGCAGGTGATGGCAGGTATAGGGCAGGTATAGGCAGCTGTAGGCAGGTATAGGGCAGGTATAGGCAGCTGTAGGCAGGTATAGGGCAGGTATAGGGCCGGCTGTAGGCAGGTATAGGGCAGGTATAGGCAGCTGTAGCAGGTACAGGGCAGGTATAGGGCAGCTGTAGGCAGGTATAGGGCAGGTATAGGCCAGCTGTAGGCAGGTAAAGGGCAGGTATAGGCAGGTGTAGGCAGGTATAGGGCGCTGTAGGAAGGCAGCTGTAGGCAGGTATAGAGCCTGGCTGTAGCAGGTATAGGGCAGGTATAGGCAGGCTGTAGGCAATAATAGGCAAAATAAAAAACAATCCCTTACCTGGATCCCCGCTGCTCTGTCTCCGGGCGCGCTCCCGTTTTACCCGCGCACAGCGGTACGTTCACTGGCACAGGACGGGTGGACGTCATCAGCCTAGTTGACTGCCCGGAGTCCACTGCGGAGCAGGGAGCGCTCGCTCTCTGCCCCGCAGTGGGTATCTCTTCACCTGTGTGCGCTCCGGAGGAGTCGCATATAGGTGAAGGGATCGCGGACAGTGCCCGGGCCAGCGCAGCACCCGGACACTGTGCGCTCACTTGGCCTTCAGTTATATGCGCTCCCTGAGGAGCCGCATATAACTGAAGCATCCCTGTTGGCGCACGGGCCATCGCAGTGCCTGAGCGCCGACAGTGACTCGAGTATAACCGAGGGAGATTTTTCAGCACATTTTTTGTGCTGAAAAACTTGGCTTATACTTGAGTATATACGGTATATCTATATATATATATATATCTATATATGTATATTATATATATAATATAATATATATAGTATAGTGGAGATATATCAACACATATATTTACTAAAATAGTTATATTATATATAGTATAAATATATATTATGATATATCTATCTATAATAAATCTATATAGAAAGAAGGGGAGAGCTGAGGGGTGCAAGTCGGGCTGCAGGCACCTTCGCAACCCTACCGGTGCCCCGGCTTCAGGAGCGAGTGCTGCCGCTACCCGGGTGTCGGGCGACGGGCGCACTCGCTCCCCAGCGCGCCAATACTCACCCGGCCGCGCTCCTGTCTGTCCGCATCCTGCTGCTGCCCGGCGCACGCGTCGCCGTTCTCTAGGGCGCGCGCACCGGCTCTGTGAAATGTAAAGCGCCAGCACGCCGGTAATTGGCTAATTACCGGGCGCTGCCTCTATATTACCTGGGTGCTTCCGCCCACTCCCCGCCAGATCTTTAGTGCCTGTTGCCTACTGAGAAAGCGTTATTCTAGTCTTGTCTATATTCCATGTCCTGAACCTTCTCGCCTACGTCCTACGACCACGAACCTTTGCCACCTGTCCTGAACTTACTGCCTGTCCCGACTACGAGCCTGGCTGACGATTTTGTACCACGCTAACCTCGGCTGCCACCGCAAGCAAGTCACGTCAGGGGTAGCGACCTGGTAGACTCCAAGTCCATCCCGCTTTGCGGAGGAGTCTGGTGAAAACCGGGACCTACTTAGACTCTGCTCCCTGGAATGGCTTACACCACCGCTTGCGGCGGTCCAGTGGATCCACTACCGCATCCATGACAATTACTATGTCTTTAAACAATTTGGGACAGCCCATATGATAATGTCATGTCTTTGAAAGCTTCTGATTGGACATTAGATGTTAGAGATGGTGGTGATCGAATCATTCAAGAAAAGTTAAGTTCAAGTTGAACATCTCTATTTTCTCGAACTCGAACCGAACATTTTACTTTTCGTTCGAGTAAATGTTCAAGTTCGCCACGGTGTTCAAAACACCATTTTAATAATTTTCAGTGCCTTTCTTTGCTAACACAGGACAATGTTATATATTTCACTCTGAACACCATTTTCAGCTCACTCTCTCTTCTGTACAGGCTGCTCTCTGTCTGCTTGCTTGCATGCAGGAACAAGATTTGTTTATTAGCGATTTTAGACAGTAAAAGCTGCTATTTAGATTAGTTAGGTAGTTAGGGGGTGTGCAGCAAGCTTAGGAAATCAAGCATTTTCCTCTCCATAGACAGCAATAGTTATGGAGTTTGGTATTGCTGGCTGTATCTTTCCCACACCCAGAAGCTGTTATTTGGTGACATTTGCAGGCTCCAAATCTCCTATACAAAGAGATATATTTTAAATAGTGGATGGAGAAAACTTCATTTTTGGCAGTTTTGGGGGTGAATTACCTTTCAAATACACCGTGTGTTATTGTCATACAGATATATATCCAGAAAATAGAGTTCTCTCTGGTGCTACATCTTACTCAATGGCAAAAAGTGTAATTTTGGCAGATTTTAAGTCCACATAATGCTAAAATATATCAGCGCGTTATTGTGATTCACATATATATATATATATATATATATATATATATATATATATATACATTGTTCTCTTTCTTATTACATATATCTTGTGCCACGCGCAGAGCTATAATATTTAGCTTTTGAACATAGTGAGAACTAGAGGTGGTAAGCAAGCAAGGAGTGGAGTAGAAAGTGGAGATAGAGGTACGAGATAAGGCACGCCTTTTAACGCTCCGGACAACACACGAGTGAGCACATCGTCAGTCGCAGGACCGTCAGGCCTGTCATTGCTTGCTCAGTTCCCTGTGCATCTGATTACTGAATAGTGTCGCATATCTGTTCTTCAGTGGTTATCGGACCTTGAATCCAGCGGTTTAACCTCCTCTTCCTCTCAGTCATGGCCACAAATGTCATCATCATCATCAGTCCAACCTGAAGCAAACACAGGCCGAATGTCACAACCCAATATACAGACCACTCCAAATAATCCATATTCTGAAGAGCTCTTTGGTGACAATGTGGTTGGGGTCAGAAGGCATTTCAAAAGATCAAGAGGCCAAAGAGGATGATTTTGTCTGCTTTGATGTCCAACGCTGATGCCCTCCGAGGAGGAGAAGGAAGCTGGTCTATACGGAGCTGTCAGCAATGCCTCACAGTGCCTGTGGGCTTCTAGCCCACAGCTTAAGGTTGTAGACTGCAAGGAAGTCACCTGGGTGATGATGATGACATTGCGGATCCAACATGGTCTTTTGAGCAAAAGCTGCTGAGCGCATCATCAGTGGAGGAGGAGGAGGATGATGAGGTAGTTTCATTGTGCGTCCAGCCTCAGAAAGGGAGAGGGCGGTCGCACAAGTCCACTGACATTACTCCGCCAGCCGTGGTCAACGGTGGCAGCGGAAATACCGGTAAAAGGTCATCACAGTCGAAGAGGTCCAGGACCTTTGAAGCTTGGGCCTTTTTCTATCAAGCCTCAGATTCACCGACTGACATCATATGCCGGATTTGCTTTCAACCTGTCAGTAGTGGAAAGAATATAAAGAGTTTAAGCACCACGAGCAAGAACAGGCACATGCATGTAAAGTATGAATTGCTGTGGAATAGTCACTTGGAGAAAAAAGGCCACACAGGTCCTCTGCTGCAGATGTGCCGGAGCAGCATCAGCAAGCACCATCCCCAGTCGCAGATACTGTCAGCCGATTCCCATCACCAGAAACACAGCTTACACCTTCCCCTTCAACAGTGTGACCTGCACGCAGTACAGCAGCCAGTCCGGCAGCCTGCCTTTTGTGTACAAGGTGTGGGAGCATAAGAAATTCTTTCATCCCAACCTTCCCAAAGCCAAAAGCCTGAATGTCGACATTGCCAAGCTGTTGGCATTGGAAATGTTGCCTTTCCACCTGGAGGACACAGATGGGTCCCGCCACATCATGGCCCTGATATGACCCCAATATCAGATGCCGAGCAGGCATTTCTTCACCAGACCAGCTGCCCCTATCCTTGTCCGCCACATTGCAGAAAAGATCTCCAGCGCATTGGCTGCATCTGTGTCCACCAAAGTCCATCTCACTACAGACACATGGACTAGTAAGCACAGTCAAGGGTGTTACATCTCACTGACTGCTCACTGGGTGAGTTTGGGGGATGACAGTGCCTCTGGTGATGGGTCTCGGCTGACATTCATCAAAACTGCTGGGATGGTGCAGAGTCCAGATCCCCAACCTCGACAGGTGGCATCACGTGTCAAGAGAAAGCAGGCCGTTCTCAAATTAATTTGTCTTGGAGACCATCAACACACAGGTCAAGAGCTGTGGACGTCTCTGCATACTCAGATCGACCAGTGGCTGGATGCAAAGAACCTGGCTCCAGGCAAGGTGGTGTGTGACAACGGGAGCAATGTCCTTGCTACTTTAAGATTGGTAGGCATATGCATATCCTTTGCCTGTCACATGTTATGAACCTGGATGTGCCCAAATTTATCAAGTGATACTCGGATCTTGACTGTCTGCTGAGGAAGGCTCAAGGTCTTAGCTCACATTTCCGGCATTCGCACCCTGCTTTAGCATGACTGGCAGCGTTGCAGTGTGATCTGGGCCTTCCCGTCCACCGTCTGATCTGTGATGTGGCAACATGCCGGAACGCCACCCTTCACAGGCTCCAGCTGTGGCAGCAGCATAATGCCATTATGTAGTATGAAATGTCGTATGGCCTGACAAGCAGTGGTGCAACCTTGGGGTGTTGACCCATAGAGATTGGAGACAGGTGAAGGATCTCTTCACCATCCTTGGCAGCTTTGAAGAGGCCAACAAATTGGTCAGTTGGGATGATGCCTTTGTCAGCATGACCATGCTGGTTAAATTTTTACTGGAACAAGCGCTAGGCACTCTGCGGCAGCAAGTCCCAGCAGTGATGGAGGAGGAGGAGGTGGACACAGAGCCTTACTCGCTGGAGGATGTAGAAGGCCTGACCGTTTTGCAATTCTATAGGTCTTCTTTAGGTGGTGGTTCTAGATCGAGGGCGGGTACAGGACGGCAGTTCAGCTCACAGAGTATAGCGCATGAGGCTAGCCAGGGCTCTGGTGATGGTCAGGATGAGGAAGCGGAAGAGGATAAGGAGGCAGGGGTGGACACCAACAGTACTGATTACCCTTCAATGGTAACACATTACAGGAGGAGGAGGAAGAGGAGGAAGATCTGTATACTGCTCCTTGACCCCCTCTGCAAGTGATGTGCAACCTGATAGCCACAGCTTTCAGGCAGCTCTACTGTCCAATCATAGCTTAGATAAGCTAAGGGGGCAGGCAGATAATCCTCCCCCTGAGTCCAGCAATGAAAGGGTAAGCTGTACACTGTAGACTGTGGCTGACCTGACTGGTGGTTCCATATCCCTTAAGGTAAAAACTATTGAAGGTCACTCATGAGAATCCTTTAACCGGGAATTTGGGTGCCAACAAAACCAAAGCTCGACTAATTCATAATTCATAAGGTGGGGAATGTTTCAAAGGCTCCATTAATCCCCTTGCCAATCATCGATGACGGTGGATATTATAGGCCCGCTTGCAGTCCCCAGCAGTTCTGGGAAGCGCTTTATTTTGACAGTAGTTGACTATGCCACCCGATACCCAGAGGCAGTGGCCATGTCCTCTATACGGGCAGACAAGGTTGCTGATGCCCTGTTATCTGTGTTTTCACGTGTTGGGTTTCCTCGGGAGATGTTAACTGACCATGGGACTCAGTTTATGTCTAACCTAATGCAGAGCCTCTGCAAGAAAATGCAGGTGCAGCACCTGACAGCCACTCCCTATCACCCACAGACCAATTGGTTGTGTGAGCGTTTTAACGGGACACTAAAGCAGATGCTCAAAATGCTAGTGGAGACCCAAGGCAGAGACTGAGAGCGTTATCTGCCCAATATTCTGTTTGCCTACAGGGAGGTGCCCCAGGCCTCAATGGGGTTTTCCCCATTTAAACTCCTTTATGGTAGAAGAGTAAGGAGGCCCCTGGATTTGATTAGGGAGTCCTGGGAGGGTAAGCTGGAGACCCCAGAAGTCTCCGTTGTGGAGTACGTCATGAAACTCAGGGACAAGATGCAGGCACTTAGCAGTGTCGTGCATGACAACATGACCCAAATCCAGGCAAAACAGAAACTGTGGTATGACCGTAATGCCCGGCAACGGACCTATGAAGCAGGGTAGAAGGTTTGAGTACTGGTCCCCATGCTGCAGAACAAATTACAGGCTGCATGGGAAGGCCCCTACATGGTGCATAAACGTCTCAATGACGTTAACTATGTAGTGTCCCTGGATGACAAGCGGTAAAAGGTGTTCCATGTGAATATGTTAAAGGCACATCACTCCAGGGAGCCCTGTGTTCTGCCTGTGTGCAGTATGCCCGAGGAGGGGGAGAAGGATGTCCTTGTAGATCTATTGGCTGAAACACAGAACACTGACACACTTGAGCCTGCACAATTTAACCCTCAGTTAGCCCACACACAGAGGTCTGAGCTTCACCAGGTACTGATGGCCTATCGGGATACCTTTACAGGTAGGCCAGGGAGAACTCAATTAGCCATCCACCATGTGAACACTGGCACTCCCCCCCTCCCATTAGGCAACCTGCTTATCGTGTTTCAGCAGAGGTGGAAGGCAACATGATGGGGTAAATAGAAAAGATGTTGGCCTTAAGGGGTCATACAAAAATCCCAGAGTGCCTGGGTCTCACCAGTGGTTCTTGTCCCAAAAAAGGATTGAACCACAAGGTTCTGTGTAGATTATAGGAGAATGAATTCCATTACAGTCTTTGATGCCTATCCAATGCCCAGGATAGATGAGCTGTTATATTAGCTAGCCGGTGCATCCTACCGTACCATCATGGATCTGAGCAGGGGATATTGGCAGATTCCGTTGACAAAGGAAGCCCAGGAAAGGTTGGCCTTCTTAAACCCATTTGGGGTGCATGAATTTTTAATTATGCCATTCGGTATGAAAAATGCCCCTGCTACATTTCAGCGCCTGGTCAATCAACTGCTAGAGGGATTTGATGGGTTTGCTGTTGCATATCTGGATGATATAGCCATTTTTAGCAATTCCTGGGAGTAGCACCTTTCACATCTTTCCCAAGTCCTAGAGAAGCTCAAATCAGCAGGTCTGACCATTAAGCCGGGGAAGTGTCAGATAGCCATGGCTGAGTTACACTATTTAGGACACCGAGTGTGTGTGTGGGGGGGGGGATGCTAAGGCCGGACCAGGAAAAAACAGAGGCGATTACAGTCTGGCCCACTCCCAAAACTAAAAAACAGGTGATGTCCTTTTTTAGTACAGCTGGCTATTACAGGAAATTTTTGAAGAACTACAGTGCCCTGGCCAAGCCCCTAACTGACCTCACCAAGAAAAAAGTTCCCCAAATTGTCTCTTGAACCCCCCAATGTGAGCAGTCCTTTGCCGCCCTGAAGGCTGCCTTGGCCAGCTCACCTGTCCTCTAGGTTCTAGACTTCTCCCGCAGATTCATGGTCCAAACTGACGCCAGCACTTATGGGCTAGGTGCGGTCCTCAGTCAGGTGAATCCAAAGGGGGAGGAGCACCCAGTTCTGTACCTGAGCAGGAAACTCCTGCCAAGGGAAGTCTCCTATGCCACAATTGAGATGGAGTGCTTGGCAATCGTGTGGGCCCTAAGGAAACTACAACCCTATCTCTATGGACGCCACTTTACAGTGGTCACCGACCCTAACCCCCTTAGCTGGCTCAAGAGAGTGGCTGGCGACAATGGTAAGCTGCTCAGGTGGAGACTGGTGCTGCAGCAATATGATTTTACAATACAACACAAACAGGGCATTGATCATGGTAATGCAGATGGTCCCTCTCACCATGGGAGGACGGAGGCGGAGGTGGGCTCAGGAGATGGCAGGTGAGCCAGTCCCCACGCCCACTCCAAAAAGGGGGAGGTGTCATGTAGTACACTAGGAATAAATGTATTCTGTACTGTCATTAAAACATTGCTTATATCGTCAGGATAACATAGACCCTCACCACCCCCCTTTGGGAATGGAATCTGTAGCATAGGTCTGCAGAACCTCACACCCGTCTCTTTTGACAGTTTTATTACCCATGTATTTGTACAACATGGACTGTAGCCACATTTATTGCATTTTACGACTCCTAACATACACAAACCCCGATCAGTAGAGTCCAACAGATGTGGATTATAACCCCCATAGAACCATAAAAGATTAGCCACAAATGGACAGAGGTCATCGATCTGTCAATGCAGAAGCACAGTCCGTGATTGCCATCTCGTGGGGATAGTAAGCAACAACCCTCATTAGATATCAAGGGTCCACCCACCTCATTATATCTTCAAGCCACTGAAATGAAGCATAGTTATGAAGGAGGTGGGGAAAACCTGAGATGGCTGATTAGGGTATAAGACCCATTGTCCAAGGGTCAGCTCTTTGTACATAGTTTGGGGTCAATTCTGGATTGAGATGTGTTCCATCTTCATTCATCCTTACCCCGGGATCTGGAAGTCAAGACTTGTTAGTGTAAGGGCTTCTAAGTTTTCTCCTTTTATTTTATAACTGTTTGATGCGCATGTAATAGTCATTGTTATTTATGTAAGCACTGTACCTCCTCTTATTAAAATTATAACAATTAATAAGTTTAGCTCTTGTCACTGCACAAATCCATTACCTTGAAGAAGTGTTTTTAACCCTGTAGCTGCTGGAGAGCAGTGAGGTGACCCGGTAAGTGTTTTTATGTGCTTTTAAGATTCCTTCCGTCTGATTCTTTTTGATTATTGAAGGAAGGTGGTGGCAGCGGAGAACTTGGGGTGCTGGAACTGTATTGGGGTGCGATTTATGCTTGATTCACTACCTGATTGAGAGGTGAGCGCAAATGGAAATAAATCGACTCCATTACAGTGGCCCCCAGTCACGTGCTGGTAAGTGGGTACGTGACACACACTATTTCTCTGTATATCAATATGGGAAAGTCTAAAGAAATCAGTCAAGATATCAGGAAGAGAATTTTTAAATTGCACAAGTCTGGTTCATCTTTGGATGCATTTTCCAGATACCTGAAGGTGCCTCACTTATCTGTACAAACAATTATACACAAGTACAAACAAGATGGGAATGTCCAGCCATCATGTCACTCAGGAAGGAGACAGGTTCTGTGTCTCAGAGATGAATATGCTTTGGTCCAACACGTGCATATCAAACCAAGAGCAAAAGCAAAAGACCTTGTGAAGATGCTGGCGCAAATTTGTAAGATTGTGTCAGTATCCACAGTGAAACAAGTATTGTATCAACATGGGCTGAAAGGAAGAAGTAATTACTCCAAAAGAAATAAAGAAAAGCAAGATTAATGTTTGCAAGTGCACACAGCAAGAAAGATCGACATTTTTGGAGACATGTCCTGTGGCCTGATGGAACTAAAACTGAACTGTTTGGCCATAATGACCATTGTTTTGTCTTGAGGGAAAAGGGAGAAGCTCGGAAGCCTAAGAACACCATCTCAACTGTGAAACACAGGGGTGGCAGCATCATATTGTGGCATTATTTGCTGCGGGAGCGACTGGTGTACTTCACAAAATATGTGGCATCATGAGGAAAGAAGATTATGTGGCAATACTGAAGCAACATCTCAAGACATCAGCCAGGAAGTTAAAGATTGGGCAGAAATGGGTCTTCCAAATGGACAGTGACCCAAGGCTTACTGCCAAACTGGTTACAAAGTGGCTTAAGGATAACAAAGTCATTGTTTTGGAGTGACCATCAGAAAGCCCTGATCTCAATCCTATTGAAAATTTGTGGGCAAAGCTTGAAAACCCAGGTACGAGTAAGGCGACCTACAAACATGGCTCAGTTACACCCGTTCTGTGAAGAGGAATGGGCCAAAATTCCAACCAACTATTGCGAGAAGCTTGTGGAAAGATATCTAAAACATTTGATCCAAGTAATACAGTTTAAGGGCAATGCTACCAAATACTAATGAAATGTATGTAAACTTTTGACTTTGCAGAAAATAATAAAAATAATTTAAAAAGTTCTCTCTCATTATTTAGGCATTTGACCTTAATTGACCTAATTGACCTAAACAGGTAAGGTATACTCTAATGTCAGATAGTGAGAAAACATGCATATGTGTCTTTTTAAATAGTGTATGTAAACTTCTGATTTAAACTCTCTCTCATTGCAGTAAAGTCCAATGAGACACAGACAGGTTTTATGGGTTCAAACACGGGTCCTCCCGTGTTGTATTAGCACAACAGGTATTATAGCATAAAACCTGTGGCAAGCATAAACAGAAAAAAAGAACACAAATAAACTCCTGCTTGTCTGAGCACTAACTTACACAATGCCGTTTCCCTCACTTTACCTTGTAATTATCAACTGGCTGTATGAGAGGTCCTGGATATCTCCAGTATGTTCCTTACCAGGTCAAACTCCTTATCTGTCGAGCAGAACACCTAGTCAGCTGACTAGCCGACTTATAAAGGCCAACTAAATCCTGGCCTGGAACACGGGGAGTAAGCACCCACCCAACACTTGCTCCCAATAAGAGCCGTCCCAAGAATTGGCTGAAGCCAACCATACTAATGGTAAACGAGTGCCAACCACTTACTGTGGCTGACCCAACATAAACGAATGGCTCCTACCTCACCAAAGCCAGTTAACCTAGGTGACATGTCACTTATTACCTTTTTGCCATGTGTATGCAAGAAACCAAGTTGAAATATACATACAGTACAATTATGGATCTTCCCAGCTGCCACCTTACAATATATATATACTTATGGGAATTGTGGGTACTATAGAAAATTCATCCACAGTTTTGACTAGATAGTGGTGCCCCTGACCATTCTAACAAATGGTTTGAAGTTGACCATGGTTAAGTGTTCCCAGGAGTCTAAAGAGGCTTTATAAATGCTTTGGATGTAGGTTTAGGGGCTGTGATGTTCAAAGTCATGAATGGAAAGGAACATACAGTCAGTTATTTGAGTGAAAGCTGTCCCCAGCCGAGCAGAACTGCTTAATTATTGAAAAAATATGTCTGGCCATCAACTGGGAACTGGTTTAGGCTGGTGTCAGATCATGCCCCTCTTAGGTGGTTAAGAGAAAAAAGGGAAAAACGCTTGAGTCACCCGCTGGTTCTTGGCTCTACAGGATTTTTAATTTTTTCATTAGAGCATAGGACAGAACAATTACAAGGTAATGCAGAATTACAAGGTAATGTAGATGTCTAGTCTAGCGTACGCTGGAGAGGTGGGAGTATGCAGCAGGGCATAAGTGATCGTGGTCGATGGAAGATATGTGTCATAAAATTGCCTGACCTTGGTGAGATAAAAACATTAGTTATTAAGTGTCAGCAACATTAGGCGACAGATATTTATCGTGTCATTTATCTTAACTGCTGTGAGCAGTAAGTCTGGACTAGTTTTTATTGGAGTGGGATGTCACTCCCACATTCCCAGGTCCAGGCCAGATTTGTTGGCCATGTAAGCCTGGTATTTCAGGTGAGCTGATAGTGGTTCCCAGTCTCGCTGCAGGTTACTGTAGAGTAGGAACCTTGGGCGACATGTATGATCGGGAGTTGCGCTGTTTTCTGGCGTAACCTGCGCCTCACCGGTCCGAATCCCCTGTCGGACTCATGGATGCGATGTTAGGCGCAACCTTCGCCACTTTCAACTGCGCCTAACATGAAGGGGCGTGCAATGGGCGCGGTGTGGGCGTTCTGGGGCGGGACGCACCACAATCGAATAGTCCGATGCATGTCGGAATGCTGGTCGGCAAAGTGAGGTGCATCACCGCTCCGACAGGCAGACCTCGTTTAATGTGGTCTACCTGAGCCGGAGGAGACGAAGTGAAGCTAGAATGGGGCAAAATGTGCTCTAGGTCAACTAGGTCAACTGTTACAACAGTACAATACTAAAAATGACTATAAAATTATTTCAGTAATAAAGATAAATATAAAAGTTGTCTAAAAACGATTAAATGGATTGAAAAAGTTGATCATTTGAAATTAAAGGAAAAATATATAAGATCGCCAAAGAAATACATCTCAGCTCTCAGCTCCGTGAGACATGGAGCATGAATCAAAAAATCGTTTTTATTAGGTGCAAAACAGTATCTGAAAAAGAGCTCAAACCTTCTAAAAACATACGTAAATAAAATCACTAACAACGCGTTTGTCACCGGGACCGGCGCAACATCAGGAATTGGGATATTGGAAATTGCCGGGAAATACAGTAATTCAAATTCTGTAAGCGTTTCTCATTGGTCGGCAGAAACCAACCAATCAGAATAGGAGCGACAGTGAACCATTATAAAATATGGAGTAGTGTTAACCAATCAAATGAAAGGCGGGACAGTTCAAAATACAGTAAAAAATGCAGAAAAGAGCTGATTGGTTGAAGTAGCGGGGGCTTGGCTATCCCGGCCAATCAGAGCGTGAGCTACTTTGTCCCATTGTAGTCTATGGACAGATCGGGGCAATGTAAAGTATATGTATAAGAATTTCTCATAGAAGCGATATGGATGAACTGATTGGTTGAGCCCAGGCGGCAGATATGAATCCACAAATCATATGTTGTGCGTCAATTTTGAGTGTAGCAAGAAGGGCGCGATAGAAGGGCACCCTAAATGTTATTACTGTCTATGGGAAATATTCTAGTACTGTGATTGGTTGGGGGGAAGAGGGGGCTCGTTCCTGCTTAGCCAATCAGCGGATGAGCTACTTATCTCAGGCGCGATTATTTGGGCCAGTGGGAGAGCGAACGACGCTCTTATGGGTATTCTAATACAATCTATAATCAAACTGTACATGGCAGAAATAAAATGATAAGACTCACGAAGTTGTACCGATGTGTATATAAAATGAACAATAATATGGGTGTAACAAAAATAAAGAAATAAAAATGAATTCAATGAATTCATTTTTACTTCTTTATTTTCGTTAGCCAATGTTCAATAATATGGGTGTAACGAAAATAAAGAAATAAAAATGAATTAATTGAATTCATATTTATTTGTTTATTTTCATTACACCCATATTATTTTTCATTTTATATACAGATCCTTACAACTTCTTGAGTCTTAACATTTTATTTCTGCCATGTACAGTTTGATTATAGATTGTATTAGAATACCCATAAGAGCGTCGCTCGCTCTCCCACTGGCCCAAATAATCGCGCCTCTTTTAACTTAACCAATCACAAACAGAGCTCGCTCTGCATTTCTTTTCTCCATAGAACTCTATGAGATAAGTAGCTCACCCGCTAATTGGCTAAGCAGGACGAGCCCCTCTTCCCCAACCAATCACAGTACTAGAATATTTCCTATAGACAGTAATAACTTTTAGGCCACCCTTCTATCATGCCCTTCCTGCTACACTCAAAATCGACGCACTACATATGATTGCTGGATTCATATCTGCTGCCTGGTTCTCAACCAATTCAGTTCATCCATTTCCCTTCTTATGAGAATTATTATACTATACTTTACATTGCCCCGATCTGTCCATAGACTACAATGGGATAAAGTAGCTTGCGCTTTGATTGGCCGGGATAGCAAAGCCCCCGCTAGCTCAACCAATCAGCTCTTTTCTGCATTTTTTACAGTATTTTGAACTGTCCCCCCTTTTCATTTGATTGGCCCCAATACTTCTAAATAGGTTATAATGGGTCACTGTCGCTCCCCTTTTTTGTTTGGGCCCGGGTTTTTCTGCCGACCAATGAGAAACGTTTTACAGAATTTGAATTACTTTTTTCCCGGCAATTTCCAAAACCCCAATTTGATGTTGCCATTTCACGGGCCAAAACGCGGTTGTTAGTGTTTTGATTGATTGTCTGTTTATAAAAAGGGTCTTAGCTTTTTTCCCAGGGGAAATTTTTTTAACACTTAAAAAAAAAACGTTTTAATTTATTTAATTTCCCTCCATGCCTTTGGAGGGTTTTCGGGCCCCCCAAATTTTCTCCATGGGACTACAAGGGGGACAAAGTAGCTCGGCTTGTTTGGGCCGGGATAGCCAACCCCCAGCTATTTCAACCAATAGCTTTTTTCGCATTTTTTCCCGGTTTTTTTGAATGTCCCCCCCTTTTCTTTTGATTGGGTTTAAATACAACTCCATGGGTTATAATGGTTACGGGTCGCTCCTTTCCCCGATTGGGGGTTTTCTGCGACCCAATGAAAAAACCGTTTTACAAAATTTAAATTTACTGTTTTTCCCGGGCATTTTTCCAAAATACCCCTTTCCCTGTTTTTGCGCCTTTCCCGCGAAAAAACCCCGTTGTTATTGATTTTATTTTTGGATTTTTTTTAGAAGGTTTGAGATTTTTCCCAGATAATTTTTTAACATTTAAAAAAAAACCGATTTTTTGGAATCATACTCCATGTCTCACGGAGCTGAGAGTGAGATTTATTTCTTAAAAGCGAACTTTTATATTTTGCCTTTCATTTTAAATGATCAATTTTTTTTCAAAAAACTTTTTAATCGTTTTTATAAAACTTTGATTTTTCACTTTATTAATTCATTATTTGAAAGAAATGTTTTTGCTCTTCACAAACTGTTTAATGATTTTTCGTGATTTCCAGCCTTTTTTGAATGTTTTACAGGGTTAGGCGCAGTCCTTTTGGCCAAAAGTTTGTCCTGTCCCCTTCCCCTCACTGGCAAAGGAGCAGGGAACTTTTCACCCCGCATGTAAGGCGCACCCCCCTTGGGCGGTGAATCTTCCAAACCCATGCAGAAAACAGGTGGGGCGCAGTCCCTCTGGCCTAATTTCCCGCCCTGCGCCACACACATGGAAGCTGCAGGGAACTTTACACCGCTTTTTTAATGAGCGAAACCTGGGCCCCCGAAAAAAAAAATGAGGCGCAGCTTTCCCCTTAGATCGGTTTAAAAACGGGCGCTCGGGAAGCGCCGTTCTTCAAACTGTCCCCCTTTGTGTGGGGAAGAAACTGGGGAAAAACAGGGGGATTTTAAAAGGAGCTTTGCTGTGCCCTCCCAGTGAGGGGGACAGGTGAGAGTGGATGTCAGGAACTGTATCATCCCCTGTTTATTACAATGTCTCTCGGGGGGACTGTTTTTGGGCCCCCCGGGGTTTGCTGGAAAAGAAAGCTTTTCATTTTGTTTTATTTCTGTTGTTCAACATGTGACCACTTGTCTAAACATTGTTGCCGGTTTCATATTAAAAGACTGCCTTTGGGACTGATACACACACATACAAAAAAAAAAAATTTATTTACTGGGACAGGATGTGGCATGGAAGGACAGGACTTCTACAGACAACAGTTATGTGAAAATGCTAATTTGTATTTTAATGTTTTTTCAGGAATACGAAAGGCTTATGAAATCTAACATTGTGTTTAGTAAACAAAGAAGGAGATGTGGCACTTAAGAAAACTATGTGGACCCAAACCCTAAACTGTTTAAAGGGGATGGCAAGTGGGTCCAAAAATACTCCAAGATGTTTTGGGGGCAAAATTTCCCCCCTTTTTTCCAAAAATTTAGTTTTTGAGCGGCCAGAAAAATTAAGTTTAACAAAATTTGGAGCGGGGGTAAAGATGTGTGTGCGACGTCATGACTGGGTTTTTTGTATGGTTGCGATTGGGGGAAAAAAACCCAATGCCCCTGTTTTACATAGAACGCTTTTCCTTTTTTCACCCCCCTAGTGTCTTTTGGTTTTCTTTAGGGATAGGACCTGCGCTCTGCCTGGGGCCCAAAAACAGCTCAGCAAAAATTTTTATCAAAATTTCTGCACAGAGAAGGGAAAACCCCCAAATATTAGCTGTGATCCTTCCCAATTTTTAGTTAGATTAGAGATTTTAAAAATTTTATGTATTAGCTAGAAGGGAAATTTTTAAAAAAGCCCTCTTCCCCTGTAAATTCACGGGGTTGGGGGCGGGGGGGGGGGGGGCAAAGGAAGGGCGGAAAAACAGACCCAAAATCTATCTTTATAGAACATGGATAAGTTTACCAAAACTTTTGTGTAGACATTGTAGTGGAAAAATTTTTTATTATTTCCCCGTTTGTATTGAAATATTTCCCCGGTTATTGGGGAGCCTGAAAATTTTATTGGATAAACTTATTTCAGTAAAGGCCCGGTTCTTTGTTAGTGCAAAACTCCACTTTTTTTATCAGTATTTTCATTTCAGATAGGTTTCATTTTCAATTTACCCTTTTTAAACCCTTGGGTTTTTGATATATCCCCCTTGCAGTTAAATTACAAACCCGGGAATCTTGGGGCAGGGACAGGTTTTTGCCCAAAAAATACCGTGTATCGTACGGGAAAAAATCCCGTTTGTGTTTTTTTTTTTGCTTGGGAACCGCATTGTTCATTGACGCCAAAAACATCTACCCTAAATTTTTTAAAAAAAAGCAATTTTTTTATTCACCAAGGGGTTTAATTTTAAAGGTGCCCAAAAAAAAACCGGGTTTTTTATATCAAAACATAAAAGTTTGTGTTTTTGACTTTGCACACCCCCCAATTTTTCATTGGGTGCAAACATTTTACGTAAATCTTAAAAACAGCAATTCTTATTAACCCCAGGGGGAATTGAATTTGGGGCAAAAAATTTTCGTTTAAATTTTTCCAAAACATAACGTTACGTGTTTTTTGACTTTTGAAAACCCCCAACATTGTTCATTGGGCGCAAAACATCTACGTAAATTTTTTAAAACAGCAAAAATTCCCCATATTTTTCCAAAAGGTGAATTTTTAAAGGGGCAAAAAATATGTTTTTATATACCAAAACAAACAGTTTTCGTGTTTTTTGATTTTGCACCCCCCCAGCTTGTTTAAATTTACGCGAGCCCACGTAAATCTTAAACAGCCCCAAATTTTTTATTCACCCCCGGGGAAATTTAAAAAAGGGGCAAAAAATTCCGTTTATTATACCAAAAATAACAGATCGTTTTTTTTTGGGCTTTTTCCCAGTCCGGGTTTGTTGATAGAAAACCCTTTCAGAAAAATTTGAATCCAGGGTTTTGCCTTTTTATTAGAGGGGGTTTTTTGGAAAAAGCTGTGATTTGCCCTTCTTTTTTAATATGGACTTTTCCCAAAAAAATTCCCTACCTTTTCAAATTTTTATAATTTCTGAAAAGGAAAACGAAATGCCCGGTTTTGGGGAGCGAGCAAAAGAAGGGGGGTAGCAACCCTGGAGGTTTGAGGTTCCCAGAGAAGGTGCTCCCCTTCCCAGTGTGGCGACAATTCAGCATGAAAGGGGCGGGTTTTTCAGTTTCAGGGGCCGTAAAGGGCCCGTCTTTGCGGGGTAGGGCCCTGTGAAAACTAAGTAACGAAAAAAAACGTCGCCAATTTGTCCTTTCGTGGTTTTGTAACCTGCCCTCTTTGCAAATTTACCTCCCGCCTCCTCAAGTAGGGCACGGGCCCCAAATGTCTTTTTCAGCATCATCAGCAAAACGTCCCAAACATGAAGCAGCCCAAATGGCAATCAGTCCCCACCACTGTGGATAAACCATTGTTTTGAAGACCCCTTTGATGACAAAAAGGGGTTTTGGGGGCAGGGGGGCATGTTAAAAAATCAAGGAGGATTTTGTTTGCTTGAAAGCCCAGGGTTTTGATGCCTTCAGAGGGGGTGAAGGAAAACCGGTCAATCGGCAAAAATCCAAAACCCGGGTCCCGGGAACCCCACTTACAGGCCCCCTTTCTTTTAAACCCCCCAGCTTCTGGATGCGAAAATCGGACGACCCCAAATTTACCTTTGTTGTTTTATGACGAAAATTTGGGGATCCATCCTGGTCCTTTTTCCCCCGAAAATTTTCTTTTCGAGCCCCTTAAACGTGGACGAGGGGAAAACGATTTGGGAAATGTCCCAAAACGGGTCCCGCCACAAAAAGGGAAAGGGAAAATCGGGAAAAAAAGAAATCCGCCCGATAAAGATTCCGCCCCGCCCCCGGTCAGCGCAAACCAAAGCTCCTGTTTTCCCCCGTCAAAAAGGTCCAGGAAAATCTTAACCTGGGCCTTCTTTGGGAAAAACCCCTGATTCACCACGGGTGTCATTTGCCCCCTTTGCGGGAAATCGATAGTAGAGGAAAAAAGAACCCTTAAAATGGGTTAAACCCCCCCAACATGTTTGTCACTTTCAGCGAATTGCATGAGTTGAAATTTGGGGGGAAAAATTGGCCCAAAAAAAAGGGCCCGAACCGACGCCGGGCCTCCAACCAAATGTTTTACACCCCCTGTTTTCCCCCCCTCCTCCTCCGCCCCCCACCCAAGCGTTTCCCCCAGCTGCCCATGTCTCTCAGAGTCATGTTAAGGGGGTCAGCCTCCCTTTCACCTCCCCCGTTCCCCCCGAGTACCCCCGCACCCCCAGAGAACCCCTTTTCCCACCCCCCCTCCTTCCGCCCGTTTGACGGGCCTGAAAGCCGTACAGCGGCCAAAATCTGCAGCGCCCTTTTGGCTTCCAGGTTTGGGAGCTAAAAAGAAAAAACTTTAAAAACCCAAAAAACCCAAAACCAAAAGCCCCCAAAGGGCCGGGGGTTTCCGGCTTTTGGCACTTGGAAAAGTTGGGCCCTTTCCCTTTTGGGGGAACGATGGGGGACCGGGAAAGTTCATGGGCCCTTTACCCGCCCCCAATTTCCAGATGCCGGAGGGAATTTTTTTGCCCCGAAAGCCGCCCTGCCCTGGCCAGCCAATTGTCATCTAAAATTTTTTAAAACGCGTTGTCTGATTCCCGTGTCGGGGAAAAATCCCTTTTAACCCCCGGGCACATGGACTTGTAAGGAAAGGCCAAAAGGCCCCTTATCTCTGTGAAAGCTCCCCTGGGTGAGCTGGGTGGATGTCTCTGGGGTGACGGTGGCCTTAGGCTCGGGCACGTTTTTCAAAACCCCCGGGTTTTTGCAGGGGTCTTTTCCCCCAAAGGGCCTTTTTGGGGCATCACGTGCCCAGAGACACACAGGCCCTGTTGAAATTAAAACTGCCTTGGAGGGCCCTTCCCCAAAAACAGGTCAGGAGCTTTTGGACGGGTCTAAGCAACGAGAACCCAGCGTGGCTGGGTGACAAGAAAACCCTTTTTTCCAAAAGGGAGACATGGAGCCCTGGAGTGGGGTGTTCAAATCGCTAAAGGGGAAAACTTTGCCCGTTCCCGATAAGTGTATTTCCGCAAATTTCTATTGGGGGTACTGTTGTTATTAGTGGGAAAGCGAAGACTATCCCAAAGGGACCTATTTCCTCCATCTAAAGGAAAATCTCTGCTTCTAGTACTGTGTATTTTTACTTAGTACCGTAGGGAATTTCTTTTTTAAAGGTATTCCCAAACTGTTTTTGAAAATACCAGTTATACACTTCCCAGGGTATTTTACAAATAAAGGTTAGGGTATTACAGTATTAGCCCTTGTTGGATGGGGCCGTTCCCCGTCGGGACGATTACTTTTGTCCCCTGCAGGTTGGGCAAAAAATTTTAGGGTTTTTGTAGTTTTTGTATTTGATTTTTATCCCCCTGGTCTCCAAAATTAAATTTTCCCCTTTTTTTTGGGGGCTGTGGGGTTTTTTGTTGGTAAAAATTTTATGGGAAAAAAATTTTTTCTGTGGGGGCCCTTTTTGTGTTTTTTTAAAAGATATAAAAATTTAAAAGGTTATTTTTTAATAGTTAAAGGCCCCTCTTAGTTAGTTTTTTCTGGGGAATGACAAAAAACCTTGTTCCCGGCCAAGGGGGGGGGGTTTTGCGATTAACCCGGGGGAAAACGGTGGCCGCCCCTTTTGATCGGTAGGCGGGACATCCCTTGCCCGGGGACATGTCATGAACCTTTTTCGTCGAAAATTTTTTAAGGGGCTACCCGGGGCTGGAGCCCGTGGGAAAAAGGCTCGAGGGTTTGGGGTTCGCACTTCCGCCGTTGCACCCTGCTTCGTCCCGGGCCCTGGCTGCGTTGCAGCGTCAAGCTCGGGCCCCCCCGCAAACCCTCTATTTTTGACGTGGGAAACCCCGCTGGAAAAAACACCCTCCCATGTCCAGCGAAATTTTTGGCAAAAAAGCGCCAAAGCCCTTACGCAGTACCCAAGTGACACATGGGCCTGAAAGCAGCTGGTACCCCGACCCGGGGTGTTGGGAAACCCCCGAGGTGGAGGAAAGGGGAAAGAGCTCTGCACCAAACCCCTTTCCAGTTTTGAAAAAGCCACCAAAAGGGCAGTGTGGGCCCCAAAAGCCCCTTTTCCGCAAAGAGATTGTGGTGTTTTTAGTTTTGGGGGAAAAGATCGTTGGGGCACTTGAAACAACAGGGCCGGGCCCGCGACGGGGGAGGGAACGGGGCAAAAGTGCGGGGCCCCGGAGCCTTTCCCCTCCGTAAAATCCCACAAAGGGCCCCACCGTTTCACAATTTTTTTCGGTCCCTTAAATTTGGGGAGTGGGGTTTGGGGTCAGAGCTAGTGCCCAAAAAGGGGGCGCATCAGCTCTTCCCCGGGGCATTTATTCAGGAAGTCAGGGGGGTGTTGAAGCTGTGGGACGTGAGGCGGGAGGGGAGGAGGAGGGGGGGGGGAGGGGGGGGAGGTATTTAGACACCCATGTTACCCCCGGGTTTTCCCCCGCCTTGGAAAGAGGTTGGCCCCGAATTTTTAGGCGGAGGAGGAAGATGAGGGAAAATCAGTTTGCTGTGCCCCCCGACCCAGAGGGGTTGGGAAAACAGGCTTCCATTTCAAAATGAGTGCTTGGATGCTCCATTTCTTTCCCAAATTGATCCTCCCCATTTTAAAGGCCATCAAAAAGAACAACAGTTACTGGGGGGCCCCCCTCCTGGATCCCCCGGTACAAACAAAACTCAGCACTTTCCCCTTCCCCCCCACCCAAAAAGAGAGTTAAAAAAGCAGGGAAAAGGAGGGCCTTTTGATTTATCAACTGGGGAAAATTGTTGCTCTGCTTCACGTTCCCCCAAAAGTCCAGGTGGAACCAAAAAAACAGGAAAGTGGGCAGAGTAGGGGGTGCCAAGTAGGGATCGGCAGCGAGGCAAAGGGGGGCCCGAAGCCCAAATGGGTGCCTCTTGGAATCTTTTTTTTCCCCCTCACCCCAACAATTTCAATGCAGGGACCATCCAACCACGAGTTTAGATTAAGATTTATGGTGCAAAAGACTATTGCGTCTTAAAAACGATGGTTTTTGCAGTGTTCCCGGGCCCAATAGACTTTTGGGTTTTTCCCAAAAAGGAGAAGGTCCCCAAAGGGGGTGGGGGCCATTTTTTATCCCCCCCCCGCCATAGGGGGGGGGGGTGGTTTTGGGGCCTGTTTTTTAACCCCCCTTAAAGGGGGGGGCCCTTTTAGCCCCAGGGGGGGTTGGGGGGGGGGGGTGAAAGGGTTCCCAAAAAAAAAAAAAATTTAAAAACAAAAAAGGGCCCCTCCCCGGGGGGGGGGTTTTTTCCCAAAAAAAGGGGTTTAAATGTGGGGGGGGTTCGTTTTGGGGGAAATTTTTTATCCAAAAAAAAAAATTTTAAAAATTTAAAGGGGGGGGGCCCCTTTGGAATTTTTTTTAAAGGGTTTTTTAATTTTTTTTTTTTGGGGGGGGGGCCCCAAAAAAAATTTCCGGGGAAAGGGGGCCAAAAAGATTGTTGCGGGTTTTACTTCACATTTTCCCTTTTCCCCAAAACCCAAAAAATTTGGGGGGCCTTTTTGAAAACCAAAATTTTTTTTTTTTTAAAAATTTTATTTTAAATTTTTTTTTTTAACCTTTTTTTCCCAAATTTTTTTTTTTTTTTCCTTTTTTTTTTTTTCCCAAAAAAAAGGGGGTTTAAATTTTTTGGGGTGGTTTTGCTGGGGGGGGAGGGAAGGGGAAAAAGGGGGCCCCTGGGTTTCCCGGGGGCAAAAAAAACCCCCTATTTTTTTTTTTCCTTTTAACCCTTTTTTAAAATTTTTTCTTAAAAAAAGGGGGGGTTTTTGAAAATTGTTTAAAATTTAAAATTTTTTTTAGGTTTTATGTTTTCGGGGAAAAAAAATTTCAAACTAAAAAGGGGGGATTAAAAAAAACCCAAAAGGTTTATTGGGGTTTTGTTTTTCTTTTTAGGGGGGGGAAGGGGGGGGGGAAGGGTTCCCCCCCACTTTTCCCTTTTTCCCGGCCCAAAAATTTTTGCTTCTTTACACCCGGGGGGAAAAAAAGGGTTTTTTTTGTTTTGGGGTTTGGGGGGCAAAACGGTCATTTTAACCCGGGGTGTTAATAGGGTTTTCGGGCGCCCGCCTGGGCTCTCACCCCAAAACCCACTGTTAAAATCCGGCCCTGGGGCATCCCCGTGGGGCCCCGGAAGGTTAGTCAATGTTGTTCAAATAAAAAAGGTGGTTTTAAAAAACTCCTTTTTTTCCCCCACCCTTTTTAAATTTTGAGGGGGCTTTAGGTTTTGGGGCTCATGCTGTGGGCCCCGGACAGGGATAGTAAAAGTCCCGTTGAAAATTAAAAATGCCGGAAAAAAAGGAGGGCTTTTTAACCACCATTTTTTAAATGTGGGGGTCATGCAGGGGTTTTTGGGTCTGCCTTTTGGGCCCCCGGACAGGGATATTTTAATGTCCTTTCTAAATTAAGAAGATTTGGTTTTAAAATTTATACGCCTTCTGGGAATTTTTAATTTTTTGGGTGATGGGAAAAATTTTAAGGGTCAGGCTGGGGGTTTCAAGCCCGGGGTTTTTGAAAAGGGGCTGTGAATTTTTTTCCCGTGCTTTTTAAACCCAAATGTGTTGGGCCAAAAATGTAGCCAAAAGTATCCCTTGGGGGGCCTTTGGGGGGGGTTGGGGGGGGGGGGGGATTGTTTAAAATTTCACCCCCCTTCCAGCCTTGGGTTTTGGGTGTTTTAATTTAAGGGTGTTGTTTTCCCTTTCCCCCTTGACCCTTTTAAAAGCCCCTCATAAATCACGACGCTCACTTTCGAAAACCCTTTTCGATATGATCCGACTATCGGAAATATCGATCGATTCGATTGCCAAAGCAAAACCCCCCCAACCCCTTTCTCAAGAGCATTGGTTTGAAAACTCGTTAGCAGTTTTCGCCAAAAGGTTGATTGCAAATTTTTGTGCTAAGGGGGGCTAAAAAAAGTTATTTTTAGTTTAGGGGGGCCCCGGGAATTTCTTTTTTCCACACAAGGCACTGTAGTTTTTGATCACTTTTTCGCTTAATTATAAAGACCTTTATTTAGAAACTGTTTTTTGTGTTTAATTGTGCTATGTTTTGTCCCAATATTAAATTTGCTTAGTAAACGGAAAAAAATTTTTTGTGTGCCAAAAAAATCCCAAGATTAAGAAAAACGGAAGGGGGGAAATAAATTTTCCCCCAAATTTTAAAATTTTTTTTTTGTCAAACCCCTTTAGAGGTGGATTTGTGGTGTGTTTTGGATCATTGTCCCGTGCATATCCCCAAAAAGTGCCCTTTTAAAAGGGGGTCACGAACAGATGGGTTTTACATTTTCCTTCAGAAATAAAAAATTTTAAAAAAAAGATGCCAACCTACAGTTTGGGAAAAATTGGGATGAGTTTTAACTATTTTGAGTGAATAAAAAAATTCTTTTTTTAATGCAGGGAAATTTTTTAAGTTTTTAAATTTGGCCCAAATTTTTTTTTTGGACAAAATATCTTACTAACTTACAAGGGACAATTTTTGTCACGAGAAAACATTTTTGGACCACATGGTTTTGGTAGAAGTGTCAAAAAGGTTTTTTCTAAAATAAAAAGGGTAGTATCAAAATTTCAAAAAATGGTTTGTCGTAGAGATGGGCGAATCAATTCTAACCAAAAAGGGGAATTTTTTTTTTGAAAATTTTCCCGGAAAAAGATTTCAAGGGACATGGCGTGACAGGGGCAGGAAAAATGGGGGGGAAAAAAGGAAAAAAAACCCCCCCCAATGGGCCCTGTTTTCAAAAGGGAAAAAATTGGGAACCCCAAAACAAAACAAAAAACAAAAGGGGGCCCCGCGGGCTTCGGGAACCCTCACAAACCCTGTGTACCCCCCGAAAAAAAACCCCCCCCCCCCCCCCCCCCCCCATCTTAAATTTTCAACATTCTCACTGTGGACTCCTTTTCAAAAAAACATCTTTCTGCTGTGCACTATTTTTCAAATCTTTAGAAAACAAAAAAGTTTTTTTGCTACTGGATTTAAAAGCCTTCACTAGTGTGTGTCATTTACACACTTTTTATCAAACCCGCGTTCCTTAAATTTTTTTTTTTAGTTTGTTTGGGGTATTCTCCTAAAGTCAGGGGGGGTGTATTTCTGCCCATACACGCCTGAATTCCATTGGTTTTCTGTGGGAAATTTCATACCCAAGGGTTTAGTTAACCCTCTTGTTTGGGGGAAATTTTCCCAGTAAAATCAGGGTGTCTGATTTTTTTGCCCCATATTGCCTAAAATTTTTTTTTTTTCGTAGGATATTTCTTACCCAAGTGTTAATTAACCTCTTGTTTTTGGTGGTATTTGGATAAAAAAAAAGGGTGTCTGTATTTTTTTCCCCTTTAAAATGCCTAAATTAATCTGGTTGTTCTTTTGGGTATTTAAACCCAAGTGTTAATTTAACCTCTTTATTGTGGGGAAATTTGGGGAAAAAAGGGGGTGTGTGTTTATATTACAGACATTTTTTAAACCCCTTATGCTACCCAATTTTTGGGCCCTCTCTGACAGACCCCCCTTTTTTTTTAAACTGGCTCTGTCAATTTAGTGAGAATAATTTTTTGACACTTTTACCCATCCATGATTCAGAGATTTTTTTCTAATGACATTTTGTACTTAAAGAAGTAAGAAATTTTGGTCAAAAGTCCTTGTTTATTTTAAAAAAATATCAAAGATCGTGAAAATTTAAAAAAATTTACCTTTTTTCAAATTTAAAAAATTCCGCGAAAAGAAGATATTATTTCATAAAAAATATTTTAGAACTAGCATCTACATTGTTACTGTAGGTTGGCATCATTTTTTAAATGTCCTTTTTTTATGACTTTGGGGGTTTTAAATTTAGTAGAAATTTTAAAAATTTTCAAAGAAAATTTGCAACATACTTTTTTAGGGAACAGTCCAGTCCTAAAGTGATTTTTATTGCCCTTTATGTTAGATACACCCATAAATGGCTTTATCTAAGAAACTACACCCCTTAGAGTATTCAAAACAGCATTGAGAAAGTTTTTAACCCCATTAGGGATTCACAGAAAATTTAAAAAAAACCTTCTTTGCTGATTTTCATTATCTGTTATTTCGAACCCCAGAAAATGGACCATGGAAAGCAGTTAATATTGATTTCCCCCGATTCTCCGTTTTTAAATGTCCATATGTGGCCCCTAGTGCACTATTTGGGTTAACCCCAAGCCCCCCGAATAGGAGGGGGCACCTATGAACTTTGGGGGCCCCTTTTTTTACGATTTTAATTAGGGGCCATTTTAGGTTTTCGGCACCCCAAGGTGCTAAAAAATTAATAAACACCCCAAAAAGACCCCATTTGTAAACTCACCCCTTAAGGAAAATACCCGGGGGGTAGTGAGTTTTAACTAGAGATGGGTGAATTTCTCAAAAATTCGATTCGGTCAAAAAAAGCTGGAAAAAAACAAGCTGAGGGCTCAGGGGGCAACATCAGTGACAGAGTGACGAGGTGACGGCGGGAGTACAGCACTGAGTTCATTTTCCGCCACTGCAAGAGCAGGGGTATGGCCCATTTCCGCTGCCAAGTAGCGCGACGCCCTCCCCAAATTGTTCCCTCGCTTAAAAATGGCGCTGAGCCCAACCCATAGAGACTCAGGCTAGGGAACCGGGTGGGACGAGGGGGTTTAGGAAGGTGAGGGCCGTGACCCGCTCCCCGGGGCCCGCCAAAATAAGGGTTTTGGCGACTTCCCACCCATCTGGCTTGGGGTTGTAATTTCATCTGGGAGGAAGTGGATGACCTAGTCAACCAATCAAGAACCCTTGGGTTGCTAGTCAGCACACGGCCGCTAGATGACAGTGAGTGACCCCTGCTGCAACGTCCCATTGCTGTGCTGCGACCTGGGCATGGAATGTTTGTGCCTCTGCCACTCGCAGGTGAAGAGCCTGCCACCTCTCTGTCTGACATACTGTTTGTTCTAAAATGTATAGACACTGTTTGATTTTAAGATATTTTGTATATGATAAATACACACCCTGTATTTGACTCCAAATGAACCCAGTAACAAGCTTGGGTAACCCTTGGAAAATTGACTTGCATGTGCCGTTTAAAAACTCTGTGTATTTTACTGAATATAAAAGCACAAACAGGCTTAATTAACCTTCGGATATGAATTATGCTACAGAATTTTTTCTGTGGCGGTGAAAAACAAAGTTTCTTTTTAAAACTGCAGAAAAACGCTTAATTAACCCTGGATGTAAATTGCGCCAAACAATTGAAACAACCACAAACTACGAGCTTTGAAGCTGTAAAAAGGGCGTGTTTTCTACGCTACACAACAAGAGAAAAAATTGTAATTAACTTCGCTTGTGAATTATGCTACATGAAAATTTTAATTTTTGGCGTTGAAAAAGAATGTTTTTTTTTGTCACCACAGCATAAAAACAACGCTTAATTAACCCCTGGATGTAAATTGCGCAAAAGAATTGAGCAGCCACAAACTACTAGCTTTGTAGGTGTTACAATTGCGTGTTTTCTACGCTACACAACAAGAGAAAAAATTGTAATTAACCGTCGCTTGTGAATTAGGCTACAGGAAAATTGTAATTTTTGGCGGTGAAAAAAAAGGTTTATTTTTGTCACCTCAGCAGAAAAACAACGCTTAATTAACCCCTGGATGTAAATTGCGCCAAATAATTGAGCAACCACAAACTACGAGCTTTGTAGCGTGTTACAATGGCGTGTTTTCTACGCTACACAACAAGAGAAAAAATTGTAATTAACCTTCGCTTGTTAATTAGGCTACAGGAAAATTTTAATTTTTGGCTTTGAAAAAGAATGTTTATTTTTGTCACCACAACAGAAAAACAACACTTAATTAACCCCTGGATGTAAATTGCGCAAAAGAATTGAGCAGTCAAAAATGAAGTGGTATTTGTATTGTAAAAACGCTGTTTCTTTAAATGAATACAATAGGAACTGGCTTAGATCCCCCTTGGATATTCAATGTGTTGTGAGCATTAAAATGTATATGCAGGAGCAGTGGACACACACTGGACTTCAGATCCAATACCCCAAAAAATCAGAAATAGAACATTAAGAGAAGCAGTTTCTGGACAAGCTGAGACCCCCCCACAAAAATCGCTGTATAAAAATCAGTTCTTCAGTAAGAGCTATCACAATCAGCCGCTGCAGCACCTTCCCTGATCACTACAGTGAGAGGAATGTGAGCTCCCAGCGTCGCGCCCGGACTTATATAGTGCGGTGACGTCACAGAATCCCGCCGGTCTCTAATTGGCTTCATCTCTGCACATGTCATGCGGGCTATGCCCTTTTCCTCCCAGAGTGCTTTGCCCCATGTAACGGCATGTGCTCGCAGCCATTTTATCAATCAAAAGCACACTTCGTTCACCCGAAGTACCCCAAACTTCGACTTCGTTCAGAAAGAAATGTCTTTTTTGGCGGTGAAAAAGAACGTTTCTTTTAGTGACCACAACAGCAGAACAAGCTAATTACCCTGGATGAAAAATTTGCGCAAAAGAATTGAGCAACCAAAAATTACCAGCTTTGTAGCGTGTTAAAATGGCGTTTTATTTTACGTTACACAACAACAGAAAAACTTGTAATTAACCTTCGGTTATGAATTATGTACAGGTAAAATGTCGTTTTTGGCGGTGAAAAAGAACGTTTCTTTTAGTGACCACAACAGTAGAACATCCCTTAATTAACCCCTGGATGTAAATTGCGCAAAAGAAATGAGTAACCAAAAATGAAGTGGAATTTGGATTGTAAAAACGCTGTTTCTTTAAATGAATTCAGCAGGAACAGGCTTAGATAACCCTTGGATATTCAATGTGCTGTGAGCAGATAGCATTAAAATGTATATGCAGCTGCATTGGACGCACACTGGACTTCTGTTCCAATACCCCACAAAATCAAAATTAGAACGTAAGAGAAGCAGTCTCTGAGACAAGCTGTGACACCCCCCAAATATCGCTGTATAAAAATGAGTTCTTTAGTAAGTGTTTTCATAAGCAGCCGTGGCAGCCACTTCCAAACTCAGTACAGTGAGAGTGGTATGGCTCCCAGCGTCGCGCCCGCACTTATATAGTGCGGTGACGTCACATGATCCCGCCGGTCTCTGATTGGCTTCATCTCTGCACATGTCATGTAGGCTATGCCCTTCTTCCTCCCAGAGTGCTTTGCCCCATGTAACCCCATGTGCTCGCAGCCATTTTATCAATCAAAGCACGCTTCGTTCACGCGAAGTACCCCAAACTTCGACTTCATTCAGAACCGAAGTTTTCCTGAAATTTTAAACTAATTCCACTTCGTTAGAATCAATTCGCCCATCTCTAGTAATAAGAGGCGCATTATCTAAATGTGGTCTTTTTGTTTCATAGAGCATCTAGTGATCGCATTACTTTAAGTATTCTTACTGAAATTTTACCAGAAGTTTTAAATGTCAGAAGAGATTTCACCGACAAGGGGTATGTTTCCTGACAGTTTGTCATCCTGGACATGTCATCTCTATTGGACTATGTATATGCGGTCCGGAAACATATGGCGTTTGCATCAGCTGGCTGTATCTGACAATTACTTCTGGCTTTGCGATTCCCTATGACCCTATGAAAGTGTTGCGGAGCAGAAGTACATGTTGCCTGCTTGTCATCTTGGGCTTGCCATATCTAGCTGCTGTTGTACAAATATGCGAACTGGAAAAACGTGGTGTTCAAGTTGGTTGACTGCATCTGACTTTCACTTCTGGGTTCGCGATTTCCTCTGAATGAGGATAGTGCGGAACAGAAGTACATCAATGAGCGATGACTATTAACTAAAACATAAGAGACGCATGTAAGAGTAGATAGTAGTCCAAGCCTGCATTGTACGGAGCGGGACGCACACTTTTATACTCTGACTAGAGATGGGCGAATTTCTCAAAAATTCGATTCGGTCACTTCGCCGAATTTTCCGCCAAAAATAAATTCGGTCCGAATTACTTGGGCACGATCGTTTTAAAAAAGCAGCTATTTCCAGGCTGCACAGAGCTTGCGGGGTTTCTGTAGAACTTTGTGCCATGCTTAATATGCAGAGGGAGCTTGGTTTGGTCTTCATACAATTTTGTGTTTAGTATGGACACGCAGATGATTTTTTTTCCGCCGCTTTAGAATCGCTTCATTAAAAAATTTCCCCTGGGGCACTAAGAGGGAAAAACTGACCAAAAAACTCAAGCGGGAATGTAGTCTGATAAAGTATGCCAGCGAAAGCTGGAAAAAAACAAGCTGAGAGTTCAGGGTGGCAACATTAGTGACAGAGTGTGGAGGTGACGGCGGCAGCCACAGCAGCATGAGGTCGGGGCCCAGTGGCACAAATGACATTCTGGAGGGGGCCCAAAACACGAGGAAGCCACAGAGTGGCACAATGACTGAGAGTGGAGGCCCACGGCGGCAGCAGTATGAGGTCAGGCAGTGGCATAATGACATTCTCGGATGGCCGGGCAAAAACAGGTGATTAGCCCACAGAGTGGCAACATAAACCAAAAAAAAAAAAAAGGGAAATACACGTGTGGAGGTCACGCGGCACCCAGATGGGGATCAGGCAGGGGCACAATGACATTCTGGAGGGGCGCAAACAGTATTGGGGCCACAGAGTGGCACAATCACACAGTGTGGGGTCACGGCGGCAGCAGTATGGGGTCAGGCAGTGGCACAATGACATTCTGGAGGCGGAAAAAAAACAGTTTTAAAGGCACAGAGTGCCAAAATAACAGTGTGGAGGTCCCGGCGGCAGCAGCATGAGTTCAGGCAGTGGCTACAATGACATTCTGGAGGGGCAAACCGTATTGGGCCCAAACAGAGTGGCAACACAATGTATCCCCAAGGGGGTGGAGGGTTCAGGGAAAAAAGGACAGAAAAAACACAGCAAAGGGCAGCATAGAGATCAGGCAGGGCACAAGACATTCTGGAGGGGCAACAGTATTTAGGCCACCAGAGTGGCACAATAACAGTGTGGAGGTCACGGCGGCAGCAGCATGAGATCAGGCAGTGGCACAAGGGACATTCTGGAGGCGGCAAAAACTGTTTTAGGCCACAGAGTGGCACAATCACACAGTGTGGAGGTTACGGCGGCAGCATTTATGAGATCAGGCAGTGGCACAATGCATTCTGGGGGTGGCAAAACAGTATTAGGCCCACAGAGTGGCACAATCACACAGTTGGAGGTCACGACAGCAGCAGCATGAGATCAGGCAGTGGCCCCAAATGACATTCTGGAGGGGGCAAAACATTTATTAGCCACAGAGTGGCACAATCACACAGTGTGGAAGTCATGACAGCAGAAAGCATGAGATCAGGCAGGGGCACAATGACATTCTGGAGGTGGCAAAACAGGGGAAGCCACAAAAGTAGCACAATGAATGAGAGCGGAGGCACGGCCGGCAGCAGCATGAGGTCAGCAGTGGCACAATGACACAGTGTGGGAGGAACATTGGCAGCAGCCACAGCAGCAGCATGGGGTTTTCCAGACAGTGGCAAAAATGACACAGTGTGGATGTCACTGCAACAGCAACAGCGGCAGCAGCATGAGGTCATAGAGTGGCACATGACAGAGTGTTGAGGTGGGTGGCAAATACCAGTCCCTGGTAAAGATGGTGGTAGGCAGAGGGAAAAAACTGTCAGCAGATGTGTGGCATCAGGTGGGTGGGGCATCAGAATAGTGGCTGAGGCAGGTAGTTTGAACCCAGACTGACGCTAAGGCATTGGTGTGTGGAAATCCTGGCCGATCCACGCCTGATTCATCTTGACAAAGGTCAGTGTTCCACATTTCCCGTGGACAAGCGGGTTTTTCCTTGGGGTAACGATGGCCCCCGCCGCACTGAACACCCGCTCTGATGCCACACTACTGGCCGGCAGGACAGCTTCTCCACTGCAAACTCGGAAGTTGCGGCCACACAAACCAGTTTGGCTGTCAAGTAATCCAGCGGATTCTAACTGAGGTGGCGAGTGCTGTCCAAGTAGGCCACAACCAGTTGGTTCAGGGATGCTCCAGGTCCTGCTGTGTTGGCGATGCCCTCCTCAACTAGGCGAAAATTTAAGGGAAACTGCTCATCAGTGATCCAGACTTAGGTTACTACTGATGGAGCTGGTAATTTCTCCTACCCCCCACCTTCTCCCAGCAGCCGCGGCAGTAGTACGTGAGCGCTGGGGAAAAACCCCCGTCAGACCTGTCAGAGGAGGGACGATTCGCACATAGGCAGCAGCCAAAATGATTACGGAGGATTTTTTGTATTTGGTTTGTCCCCTCTCAATAGCTGGGAAAAAAGGGTCCCATTTTGGACCGTTAGCGAGGGTCCAATAGGGTGGAGAGCCAGAAGTCATCCCCCTGCCGGATGCTGAAATATTCGGCTGTCACTAGCAGGCAAATAAGCATGCTGCGGCCATCTGCACAAGTGACTCCGAGGGGCTCCCTGCCTCCAAATTTTCCCCTGTATACTGCCACGGTGCTTGGGGGTCATCTGCCCCGTCTTCCTCATCTCCATCCACCTCCTCCAGCTGCTCCTGCTCCTCCTCTCTTGTCACCTGGGTAGAAAAATCCACTCATTTCACCAGACAATGCTTCTGCTCCAATGTCCTCCCTCCTCCTCCATTTCAGTCCCCACGGACTCATTTTGGCCACGAGATGTAGTCGCCACGTCTCCAGTCCCCTGCCCAGACAGATTTTTTTAGCATCTGTTCCAGGACATGAAGCAGTGGAATGATGTTAAATTCATCCCGTAGTCCTGGCGACTGACAAATAACTCGCCTCCTCGAATGGCCTCAACAAACGGCAGGGTTCACGCATGAGCTGCCACTGGGTGACATCAAAGTTACACAGGGGGTACTTCTTCTGCCTGGATCATCAAAAAATCGTTAATGGCCTTTCTCTTTTCATACAGTCGGTCCAACATGTGCAGGGTGGAATTCTAGGGGTGGAAAACATCGCATATCAGAGTGTGTTTGGGGGAGGCCCTTCTGCCGCGGCAATCAGGAGGGTGTTCCTGTCTTTGTACGAATGGATAAAGTGCATGCACAGTTTCCTGGCCATTTTTAGAAGTTTGAAGATCGGTGGAAGACTTCAGGAACCTTTTCACAACCAGATTGAAACCACTGCGCCATGCAGGGCGCATGGACCATCCCTCCTCGGTGCAGCGCGGGACACCATGTTCCTCCCATTGTCCCTTCACCATGGTTCCGATTTGCGTTGGCGGGGGAGAAAGCCACACATCGATTCTTGCTGCATGGCGAGCAGTTCTCCCCTGTGTGACTTCGTTCGCCCAGGCAAGCCAGGTGTAAACTGCGTGACACCGCTGTGCCCTAAAAACATGTGGTTGATGGAGCAGTACTTGTGGAGGCTGAGATGGTGGTGGTGGTGGAGGGAGGAGGGGGGACCCTTGGCGCAGGTGCAGCAGTTTTAAAAAAACGTGGAGGAGAAAGCGGCATCTCCTGTCCAAGTTTTTGGTGTGCCCGGGCTGGAAGCACATTCACCCAGTGGGCGTAAAGGACATGTACTGGCCCTGACCGTGTTACCCGCTCCAGACTCCGCACTGCGTGCACCTTGGAACAAACCGATAAGCTTTAAGGACTGACCCACCTTTGTTCTACATATTTATGAAGTGCTGGTAACTGCCTTTTTGGAAAAAAATTACGGGTTGGAAACTTCTATCTCGGCTTTGGCACAAGCCCTTAGTTCTCTGAACGGTGCAGAGTCCACCATTTGGAAAGGGAGGGACTGCAGTACCAACAACTTGGACAGGAGCACGGTCAGTGCTGCACCTTTGGATGGTTGGACGCATACTGTTGTCTCTTTGCAATCGCATCGCTGAACGACTGCTGGCGCCATGAGTACGAGGAGCAGGAGCATCTGGCCGGGAGATGATGTCCAAGAGAAACAGGGTCCCTTCTGCAGAGGTGGTGGAGCCTTGACTGGCTTGCAATGGCATGCGTGCCACTGGGCGCTTTTCTGCTGCTGTGTTGCTGCAGGGCAGGATGGGGCCCACATCTGAGCCACGTTTCTCCCCGGCCACCGAAAGGGTGAGCTGCATGTGTTGACGCAGGGCCGTGGTGCCAACGTTAGCTCCTGGCCACGCTTCACTTTCTGCCCACAGATTCTACATATACCCATATTCGGCTCCTCGGTGTCTTAGCAAAGAATGCCACACCGCTGAGTATCGATTTTACCCCCAACGCTCCGCACTGAGTGACTACTGCCGCCGCTGCCTCGCTTTAGCCCCTGTGCCGCACTTTGTTGGACCTGCGAAGCGGGTTTTTTTTCCCCGTGGCGCTTGGCTCCCGACCTCACACTGCTGCTAATCCTGCTGGGCTCACGGCCACACGACCCACTTGCTGGCTGCGCTGCTGCCTGACGCGCAAGCTGACGCCCTCTTCTCCTGACGGTGATGAAGCCCCTTTCCTCAACCCCGGGTCCAAGTGCGGTCGGCTACATCATCATCTATTTGTGTTTCATCGTCACTGTGTCCTCATCACCCGGGCTTGGTTATGCCGAAATGTTACGGTTCCGGGACGCGCAGTGGAACCCCCTGGACCACCACAAGCGATGGTGTAAGCCCCGCCAGGGAAAAGGAAAACTAAGTAGGTCCGGTTTTCACCAGAGCCCGCCGCAAAAGCGGGATGGACTTGCTGCGGCGGGAGTCCCACCAGGTCGTTACCCTGACTTGACTTGCTTGCGGTGGCAGCCGAAGTATAGCGTGGTGCAAAATCGTCAGGCAGGCTCGTAGTCGGGGTCAGGCAGAAGGTCAGGGCAGGCAGCTATGGTTCGTGGTCGTGGTCAGGCAGAAGGTCAGGGCAGGCAGCTATGGTTCGTGGTCGTGGACAGGCAGGCGGTCAGGGCAGGCGGCAGAGATTCATGGTCAAGAGACGGAAGCGAGGATACGGTACTCGGTAGATCAGGACGAGGCAATAGGGAACGCTTTCTCGATAGGCAAGGCACTAAAGATCCGTCAGGGAGAGGGCGGAAGCGCCCAGGTGAAATAGAGGCAGTGCCCGGCAATTACCCAATTACCGGTGCACTGCCCCTTTAAATCTCACAGAGCCGGCGCGCGCGCCTTAGATCACAGGGACGCGCGCGTTGGACAGCAGGAGGCTGCAGGGACACAGGAGTGCGGCCGGGTAAGTAATGACGCGCTGGAGGGCGAGTGCGCCCACCGCCCGACACCCGGGCAGCGGCGGCACTCGTCCCGGGGGACCGGGGCAGAGCTGCGGCGGCGCCCGCAGGAGGGGTCACGGGCGCCGGTGGCAACACCAAGGCTGATCTCTCACAACATGACCTCCCATGCCTCTCTCCACATCTATACTTTGCCGCCTACTGCAAGAAGCAGGCGATATTGGCCCCATTTCTTCGCTGCCAAGTAGCTGCTGACTGCCCTCCTCAAATTGTTCATCCTCGCTATATAGTGGCGCTGAGCCCAGACCACATAGTAGATCTCTGGCTGCGGGAACCGGATGGGACAGAGGCGGGGCTGAGGACAGGTGAGGGCCGCTGACCGCTCCCGGGCCATGCCAACTGGTTGTGTCTGAGGTTCCACCGACTTTGGCTGGGGTTGTCAGATGTCATCTGGGAGGAAGAGGATGACCTAGTCAAACCAATCAAGAACCCTTGGGTTGCTGAACAAACACACGGCCGCTAGATGACAGCGGCAGGTGTGGCCTCATCGATTGACCCCTGCTGCGACGTCCCCTTGCTGTGCTGCGACCTGCGACCTGTTCCAGGAATGTTTGTGCCACTGCCACCCGCAGGTGCAGAGCCTGCCACCTCTCTGTCTGACATACTGATTGTTCTAAAATGTACAGACACTGTTGGATGATGATATCTGTATATGATAAATATACACCCTGTTTTTGACTCCAAATGAAAACAGTAACAAGCTTGGGTAACCCGTGGATAAAAATTGCGCTCCACAAATGGCCAGGAGAAATTACTTGTACTGTCGTTTAAAAACACTGTGTGTTTACTAAATGTAAAAGCACAAACAGGCTTAATTAACCTTCGGACATGAATTAGGCTACAGAAAAAATTTATATATTTTGGCGTTTGAAAAAGACGGTTTATTTTTGTCAGCACACCAGCAAAAAAACCGCTTAATTAACCCCTGGAGTAAATTGCGCCAAGAATTGAGCCGCACAAAAAAAGTAGTTTGTAGGGTTTTACAATTGCGTGTTTTCTACGCCACACAACAAGAGATACAGTTGTAATTAACCTTTGCTTGTGAATTAGGCTACAGGAAAAATTTATATATTTTGGCGTTGAAAAGTTGGTTTCTGGGGGTCAGCACACCAGCAAAACAACGCTTAATTAACCCCTGGATGTAAATTGCGGCAAAGATTTGAGCCGCACAAAATATTAGCTTTGTAGCGTGTTAAAAATGCGTGTTTTCTACGCCACACTACAAAGAGATACAGTTGTATTAACTTTGCTTGTGAATTAGGCTACAGGAAAAATTTATATATTTTGGCGTTGAAAAGTAGGTTTCTGGGGGTCAGCAACCAGCAAAACAACGCTTAATTAACCCTGGATGTAAAAATTTCGGCAAGATTTGAGCCCCCACAAAATAGTAGCTTTTTAGGTGTTACAAATTGCGTGTTTTTCTACGCCACACAACAAGAGATACAGTTGTAAATTAAACCTTTGCTGTGAATTAGGCTACAGGAAAAATTATATAATTTTGGCGTTGAAAAAGACGGTTTCTTGGGGGCAGCACACAGAAAACAACGCTTAATTAACCCTGGATGTAAATTGCGCCAAAGAATTGAGCCCCACAAACTAGTAGCTTTGTAGCGTGTTACATTGCGTGTTTTCTACGCCACACAAACAAGAGATACAGTTGTAATTAATCTTTGCTTGTGAATTAGGCTACAGGAAAAAATTGATATATTTTGGCGTGAAAAAGACGGTTTCTTGGGGTCAGCACACCAGCAAAACAATGCTTAATTAACCCCTGGATGTAATTGCGCAATAGAATTGAGCAGCCAAAAATGAAGTGGTATTTGTATTGTAAAAACGCTGTTTCTTTAAATGAATACAACAGGAACTGGCTTAGATCCCACTTGGATATTGAATGTATATGCAGCTGCAGTAGACGCACACTGGATTTCAGATCCAATACCCCAAAAAATTAGAAATAGAACATTATGAGAACAGTCTCTGAGACAAGCTGAGACACCCCACAGAAATCGCTATATAAAAATCAATTCTTCAGTAACAATCAGCCGCGGCAGCACCTTCCCTGATGAGCACAGTGAGAGGAGTGTGAGCTCCCGGCGTCGCGCCCGGACTTATATAGTGCGGTGACGTCACAGAATCCCGCCGGTCTCTGATTGGCTTCATCTCTGCACATGTCATGCAGGCTATGCCCTTCTTCCTCCCAGAGTGCTTTGCCCCATGTAAGCGCCATGTGCTCGCAGCATTTTATCAATCAAAGCACACTTCGTTCACCGAAGTACCCCAAAGTTCGACTTCGTTCCGAACGAAGTTTTCTGAAATTCTAAACGAATTCCACTTCGTTAGAATCAATTCGCCCATCTCTAACTCTGACCACTATCTAGTGGAAGATATTTTATCAGCTTTTTTGTGCCTCCATTTGAGGTTTACTTTGGTCCATCTATTCTAACTCCCCCTGAAGAACCATCATCGGAACACGTGGAAACGCATTGGGATATTTTTTGTACCTTTAATAGTGCTTTATGAAGATTTATATTTATCTGCCTATTTTGTTTATATGCAACTACGACTAACATAAGAGCTTGACAGAGTTTGTCTTTTGGAGGCACCTTTTTCAATGTTGACTATATTACAAATTTTATAGTTGATAATAGAAATCGAAGTAAAAGTTAAATTTTAGCCAATACCCTTTTTGATTTCTTGTATAAATATTAGGACAAAATGGGGCTATAGAGCACTTTTTGTTGTGTTTTCTATATCAAGGTCAACTAGGAATAGCACAACTGATATGCCAATCACTGCTGTAGAATCACCCATAGCCTATCCAGGAAGTGTGAGTCTGAAGTTGGTCAGTGGCTCTGTGAAACAGCATGGCGAGACAACCATTTTAACCCGGATTCTAAGAAAATCCTAGTTAATTTCCTGCCTAGACTACTGCAACATCCTTCTCTGTGGTCTACCAAATATAAAAAGTGCTCCACCAATCCAGCCTCAACTCTGCTACTTGGTGAATCCATCTATTTCTTCATTACTGCTCTGCCCTTCTTGTCTGCCAATCCCTTCACTGGCTACTCATCACCCAGAAAATTTAGTTCACACTACTAACCATGACATATAATGCTCTACATCACCTATAACCTATACACATCGCCAGATACCTACGCTCACACAATCTTCACTCCTCACAGGACCTTCTTTTCTGTTTTACTATTGTCAGCTACCCACAAAACCATCTCCAAGATTCTCCTGTGTATCCCATATGCTCTGGAACTCACTATCACAACACATTAGACTTTCACCCATCTTTACAACTTTAAAAAGTGACCTGAAAACCCATCTCAGCAGAAAATCCTACAACCTACATTAAGCCTGCTACCACTTCACCACCATACAAACATGCCTACCCCTCACATTCCATCCCATTTCTACTCCCTTGTAGATTGTAAGCCATCGCGGACAGGCAGGGTTCCTTCTCCCTCTGTACTAGTTGTTATTTCATGTTATTGTTGCAATTTATTTAGCCTTACTTTATAGATGTAAATCCCTCTCACATGTACAGCACCATTGAATTAATGGTGCTTTAAAACTAATAAGACTTATAATATATGTAACAGCTCTATTGTATATTGCACAAACATGCAACAGCATGGGAAATCTTTATGTGCAATGTAAGGAGGAGTGTGAGGAAGGACTTTAGTGCCACAAATTCTAATGCAAAATATTCTTGTTATTCAAGAATAAAAGGAACAAAAAATGATACACCATTGAAAACTTTTTGGGGAAATTTTTGATTTTTGGGGGGGTTTTTCCCTTTTCAAATTAAAAGAGGGTATTTTTTTATATACACTGATTAGGCATAATATTGGACCCGGGGACGGGTTTGAGTAAAAACCCCTTTATTTTGGTAAGTGTTTTGTAAAAGGGAAAGGGGGAATTCCCTGGGCAGCAAAGAATATTGGCCTTTTTTTTTTAATGAAGAAAGAACTAGTAAAGGATTGCGTTTTTGGGGCAAAACATGTCTCAGCCCAAATTTGCGGAAAATTTTATTAAGGGTTTAAAAAATTTTTGGCAAAATGAAAAAAACCGGCTTGGTTAGAAAATTTGTGAAAGAAAAAACCGGGAAATGGGGCTCCAAAACTATTTGTTGGGTTTAAATTTTGGCCTCAACTCGGTCGAAAGCCCGGCCCAACATCGACAAGATGTTAGTGGTCGATAAATAGTTATGATCGACCCCCATTAAAGTCTATGGGAGAGAAAAAACCCCCTTCTTTCCTTTCCCAAACAGGGTTGGGAAGCGGGGTTTTAAAAAAACCCCCCCACCCCCCCCCAAACGTAAAAAGGGATACGGTACATTTAGGCCCCACTTAGGTTATATAACCCCACAGAAAAAAAATACAGCCTTTCCCCCTACTCCTGTTTTTTTTTGGCACCAAAAGCATGAGTTTAAAAAACCTCCCCTTGGACCCCACCACTTTTTTAAAAAGTCCCAAGAAGGCAGTTGATTTGAAATTTCCTTTTTACTTGAACGGGGACATTAAATTTACCCCTGCCTGGAAAGGGCAAATTTGGCCCCAAACCTGCATGACCCCAGATTTAAAAAGGGCCGGAAAAAAGGAGTTTTTGGGAAACCAAACCTTTTTTTATTTAGGGGGAAATTTGACTATACTTTTCCTGGGCCCACACCCAATGAGCCCCCAAACTGTTGACCCCCAAGTTTAAAAAAGGGGGGGGGAAAAAAAGGGTCTTTAAACCCACCAAATTTTTTTTTTCACTGGCCCTTTAATGTCCCTGCCCTGGGTAGCGCTTGCCCCCCCTTTATGAGTGGGCCCCAATTTGGAGTTTCCCTTTGGAAATATTGGTGGTTAAACCCCTCCTGTTCCACCCGGGGTGCCTTTTCTTGGAAATTTTTTTTTCCCAATTTTTACTAAAATCCCTGGGGGAAAATTTGGGTCCTCTGTACTTTGTTCTTTTCCCGGTGCCCCCTACTCCTTTGTCTGAAAAAAACCCTAATTGGTAAAGTTTTCCGTACCCCCCTTGTAAATTAGAGGAAATTTTTTTACCAGCAAATTTTTTTAAATGCAAGTTTTTTAGTAGTTTAAATTCTAAAAAAAACACATTTTTAAATAGGATGGAATCCCCCCAAAGTTTTTTTTCTTTTTTTTTAAATTGTATTAAATGGGTTGCCCAAAAAGGGGTTTGGATAGCTATTTTAAAAAGTTTGAAAAAACCAAGAATTTTGCAAAATATGTGTCCCTCCCTTTTTTCCGGTTTTAAACAGCACCATCACCCCCTTGACCCCATTTCTTGCCCCAAATTTTGTAAAGAAAAAAATTGTCTTTTGGGGAAACAAATTTTTTTTTAAAAGCCCTTTGTAGAATAGTTGAAATGTCACAGAAAACCCCCCAAAAATTCAAAAAAGCATGCCCCCAGTCACTTTTCTTTTTGTTTATTTTTGGTAATGACAGTTGTTTACGGGAATTTATTTAGGGAAGTTTAAATTTTATATTTTTAAACATTTTATCTTTTGCTTTTTTTTTTTTAATTTTGAAAACTTTGCAACTTTCCCCCCTCCTGCAGGTTTTTAAAGGGTTTTTTTTACACGTGTAGTTGTTTTAAATTTTTCCCGCCCCCCCGCACCCCCCATAAAGAATACAAATGTCCAAATAATCCCCCAAAAACTTTTAGTTAAAAAAAGAAAATTTGCCCGGGGTTTTATGGGGAGTGTTTTCAGCCAATAAATTTCAAGGGTTTTCTTTTTTTCCCCAAAAAATCCTTCTTAATTGTTTGGGGGACAGACCCCCGGAAAATAAAATTATGCGCCCCATAGTGACTCCGGCCCCAAAAAAATTTGTTAAGTCCCCCATGCCCTCTGAAAAACCTACATTGGTCAAGTCTTCCTGTCCCCTCCCTTGTACAATTAAAGGGGGAAGGGTTTTTTTTAACCCAAGGGTTTTTGTACATCCCAATTTTTTTTTAGTATTTTTTAAACTCAAAGAAAACACTTTTAAAATAGGAGGGAATGCCCCCATGTCTTTGTTTCTTTTTTTTTAATTGTAAAATGGGTTGTTTCCAAAAGGGTTTGCTGCTATTTTAAAAGGATTTGAAAAAAACAAGTCTTTTTGGAAATATGTGTCCATTACAGTGCCCTCCCTATTCCGTTTCTAAAAGCCCATCCCCCTTGCCCCACTCATGAAAAGGGGTGAAGAAAAAAATTTTCTGTTAGAAACAAAAATTTTTTAAAAAATTGGGGACCTGTAGTTGCTGCATGAACAGCAAAATTCCCCCCAAAATTCAAAAGCAAAACCCTTGACCCCTTTTGGAAAATTTAAAAGAAAAAATGTCTTTTAAAGAAACAACCTTTTTTTTTGTATAATGGGGCCCTGTTTTATATTTGCATTTAAAAGCGGGCCGGGACCCAAAAAAATTAAAAAGGGGTTTTACTTTCAGACACTTTTAAAAAAATTGTGAGGGAAAAAAGCCTTTAAAAGAAACATTTCTGTTAAAAGGGACCTGATTATTGCTTTTACCCTAAAAAAGCAACAGGGCCCCAAAATAAAAAATAAAAAATATGACTTTCACCCCAATAAAAAAAAATTTTGTGAGGGAAAAAATTTCCCCACTTTAAACCCTCTTTTTCTGTTCCAAAGGCCCCATTGATTATTGCTGTTTCTAAAAAAGAACTAAACCCAAAAAAATTTAAATATAAACTTCTCGGGCCCTAAAAAATTGGAATTTTGGGAATGGAAAAAATCCCCATTTAAAAAACCCCCAAAATTTCTGTTCCAAAGGCCCTTAATTATAGCTGTTTCTCAAGAAAACCATGCCCTAAAAAAACCATTGAAAATTGCAAAAACCTTCCCAAAAAGATAAAAGTGAGTAAAGGGAAATTACGGTGTTGTCAGGGAAAACCCTTTGCTGTCTTTTAAAATTCTCTCCAGCAAAACCAGAAAATAAAACTGTTGGGAAAAGAAAAGAAAAATTACGAAAAGAAATGATAAATTTTAAAAAAAATTTTTTCAAGGGCCATTTGTTTTGAAGAGGAATGTGAAGTTAAGCCCGGAAATAATCGGTGCCCTGGGCAAATTGGGGACAACTTTAAATTCGGGAAAATTCCTCCCTGGATTTCATTTTGGGTTAAAAGGAAATCCCGATCCAACATTATTTTGGGGAAAAGCCGGTTTGCGTTTTTTCTGTAATGATCCTCCAGCTGTGCTAAAGGTCCCCCGGAGATTGACGCTGGCTGCGGGGAGGACAAGCCTCTATGGCGTGGGAGCGAGCTGGGGCCATTCCGCCCTTTTTGGGATCCCCAGAAGTCTATTTGGGTCCGGGTAAAAACACATCCCAAAAAAACCCGGTGTTGGACAAGATAGCCCCTTTGAAACATGCCCTTAGGGGTACTGAGTTTTTTTTGGATGGGGGCCCTCCCAAAAATGCGTTGGTGAAGTGGTAAATAAAATTTCCCAAAGGGTTCCCCAAATTTGGGCTTTCCTGCCTTTCCCTGCTGCACTCCCTGGCCGCTACGTCCCTTGCATTTTAAACTGTGCCCACGTCGTTGGAGGGTTGTTCCCCCTGAGACATTTGGGGAAGTGAAGCAGAAGCCCAATGGTTTTCCATTTGATCAATCACCCAAGGGTTCTCCAAATTTCCTGCTTTTTTCCCTTGTTTTTGGGTGGGGGAAAGGAAGTGCGGGTTTTGTTTTTTCCCCGGGGAATCCGGGAAAAGGGTTTGGCCCCACCCAAAAGAAATGTTGTTCATTTTGAGGGCCCTTTAAATGCAGGTTTCCATGTTGGAGGAAAGGGAGACCCCAAGCACTATGTGGGGGGATGGGTTGATTTCCCAAGTTTTGGGTTGGGGGCACTAGCAAACTGATTTTTCCCTCTTTTTCCCTCCTCGCCTAAAATTGGGCCCCAACCCTTTTTTCCAAGGAAAGGGACGTGGGGTAACGTTGGGTGTTAGGAATTAACCCCCTCCTCCTCCTCCCCCGTCCCTTCCGGCACAGCTTAAACAACCCCTCCCTTCCCTGGTTGATGCACCCTGAGAGCTGGGGGCGCCACCTGTACTACCCCTGGACCCCAAACAACCCCAATTGAAGAGATAAAAATTGTGAAAACTGTCGGGCCTTGTGGATTTGAGGGGGGAAGGGGAGGTTTCCGTTTCCCCCGAAAATCTGTGTCCTTTTCTCCCCCTCGTCGCTGGGGGGCCCTGTTGTTTCAGAGTTTTGCAAGGGATCGTTCCAAAAATAAGACCCAAATGTCATTGGGGAAAAAGGGGCATTGTCCCCCACTGCCCATTTTGGGGGCTTTCTTCAAAATGGCAAGGATGGGGTTGCAGAGCTCTTTCACCTGGCCTCCATTTTCGGTGGTAAAAAACCCCCGGGCCCGCCCCCGCTGCTTTCGGGGCCATGTGTCCCTTTGTACTGGTTAGGGCCTTTTCGCTGTTTGCCACAATCGCTGGGGGGTTGGCCGGGGGGGAATTCCCAGGTGTTGCCCGTAAAAAATGAAAAGGTTGAGGGGAAGGCCCGAGTTGACATTTTGGCCAACGCACCCAAGGGGGACAAAGGGGCCGGGTTGGAAACCGGGGGAAATGCAAAAATTAAGATTTTCAAGGCCTTCCAAGCAGGCGTCCCAGCCCCGGGTTTTGCTCTTTAGAAATTTCTGGACGCCAGGTTTTATGAATTGTGCCAGGAAAGGGGATGTGCCCCAGCCTACCAAAATCTTAAGGGGGCCAGCGATTTCCCCCGTTATCGCCCCTCCCCCTTGCCTTGGCAAAAAGGTTTTGTCACCCATTTTCAGCGCTCCGGTCTGTGCGAGAGCCGTTCCACAGCCCCAGACCTGGGTGTGGAGGGTTCCCCAAAGCAGATTAATTTAAAACTCGGGGCCTGGTTTTTGGGGGGGGGGGGGGGGGGGAACCCCCCCCCGTGTTTACCACCAGAGGCCCTTGGGGGAAAAAACCCCTGCACCAAGGGGGGGGGGGGAATTTTGAAGCCTTTTGTCCCGCCGAGCCTTTGGAAAAGCCCCCGTCACCCAGAAAAACCCCACCGAGCTAAACAGTAAACCCTGTCACAGAGTAAAACCCGGCCCTTTGGGCCGTGTTACTAGTCAGGTTCGGTGGTAAGATGGGACTTTTCCGGCCCAACAGATGCAGAAAATTGCGCTTGAAATTTTAAAGATGCCCTTTTGGTTCCAAAGGGCAGGGACGTTTTTCGGGCCCAAAAGGAAAGGGCCTGCTGGGAAATTTTGGTATTTGGGGCAGGAAAGGGGCCCAATAAAGGGGGGGGAAACCCAAATCGGGTTTTCCACCGGGGGAAGGGGAAACATTTCCAGGCCAAAAACCGGGCCCCAATGCGGGACTTTCGGCCCTTTTGGTTTTTTGGGAAAGGGGTTTGGTTTAAAGTTTTTTTTCTGCCCCCCAAAACCCTTGAGACAAAAGGGGCGGGCCCTGTTTAAGTTTTGGCCGTGTCGGTGGGGAAGGGCCCCCCGCAAAAAATGGGGGGGGAAGGGGTAGGTTTGGGTCTTTGGTGGTTTGAGGGGTTGGAAACTGGGGCCGGAACGGGGGCGTTTTGAAGCGGAGGCTGACCCCAAATTTGGGGACTTTTGCGAGAATGGGCAGCTGGGGAAAAACCATTGGGGTGGCGGAGGAGGAGGGGGCGGAGACAGGGGTGTGACAGTGGTTGGAGGCCGGCGTCGGTTGGCCCTTTTTTTTCCCAAAGTGTTCCCTCCATTTCAACTCATGCATTCGTCATGTGATAGACATTTTGGGGTGGGGGTTTAAAAACCACTTAAAGGTTTTTCCCTTCTTATGCGTTTACGAAAAGGCGGTTTTTGACATCGCTGGGTTGAAATCAGAGGTTGTTTAAAAAGAAGGCCCCAGGCTGAGGGGGTCTGGACCTTTTTTGACGGCGAAAAGCGAGGAGGGGGGAAATGAGCTGAAACGGGGCTGGGGGAAAATATATCAGCGGACTTCTGTAAACCCCCCCTCCCCCTTTTTTAAAGGCGGGAAACCCGTATGACTCGTTTTTCCCTTCGTCCAGTGATGAAGGGGCTGCAAGCAAATTTCCTAAAAAAGACCACGTTGGACGAAATTTTGTCGTCTAACCCATCACAAAGGTGACTTCGTCGTCCGGGACATTCTGCCCCAGGGCTCGAGCTAAAAAAGAAGGGGGACTGAAAAGGCGTTGCCGCCCGGCTGGGATTTTTTGCCAATTGCCCACTTCGTTTTTCCCCCCTTTTGGGATGGGCATCAGAATGGGGTCAGAGCAGGGGAAAACCCTCCTTTTGGCCTTTTGGGACCCCTTTTTTAACTTGCCTTCTGCCCCAAAGTTTTTTGTCATCAAAGAGGTCTTCAAAAAATGGTTTAAATCCACGGGGTTTGGGTTAAAACGGTTGAAATTTGGGCGCTTCTGGGGGGAAAGGAGTGATGATGGGATGACGAATTTGGGGCCCGTAAATGGGAGGACGGGGAAAAGGTAAGATCCCGGTGGGGTTTGCATTAAACCATAAAGGGGGAAGTTTCCCCGCCGCTGTTTCTTTACTGAGATTAAAGGGCCCCGCCCCAGAAATGACAGGCCCTAAACGGCCCTGAAAATGACGACCCGCTGGTTTGCGTGTTGTCCCCAGAGGGAAAGGAGCACCTTCTCTCTTTTCCTTCCTCTAAATGTCCTCACCCCTCTTTGTTTCTTTTTCCCACCTGAATTTTTTTCCAAATTTTGGGAAAATATAAAAATTTGAGAAGGTATGGGGAGTTTTTGGGAAATTTCTTTTATTAAAAAAAGGGCCCAAATCAAAGTTATTATAAAACCCCTTCAAATTCAAAAAAAATTGCTGGATTAAAATTTTAACTCCCAATGTGATTTTCCCCAAAAAAAGGGTTTGCCCTGAAAAAAGTGAAAAAAAACCCCTTCTAAAATTGAAAAAGGGAAAATTAAATAAGGTATTTTTGGCCCCTTTTAAATTTTAAACCTTTTGGTGATCAAAATTTGCTTTTATTTTAAAAATTTCCCAATGCAAAATTTAGACTATAAACCAAGGGGCCCGGGCCCCAAAGGAAAAAAAAAGTATCTGAAATGTATTGGATAATAAAAAAAAATTTTTGGTACCTAAAAATTTTCCCCCTGTGGTGATAAAAAATTGTGTATTAAAATTTAATTTTGAAAAAGTAAAATTATCAAAAAAAGCTGGCCTGCGCCAAAGTAAAAAAAACACGTTTTCTAAAATTGTATTCGGAAAATTTAAAAGGTTTTTTTTTGGCCCCTTTTCAATTCATTGTGGTGATACAAAATTACTGTTTTCACAAATTAAGTCCCAAGGTGCCTCAATGAAAAAAGCTGTAGTGCCCCAAAAAAGTAAAAAAAACCCGTTCTGAAAATGTATTGGGAAATTAATAAAAGGTATTTTTTTGGAATTTATCAAATTCATGTGGTGAACAAAATTGCTGTATTACATTTAATTTAAAGGGGTCCCTAAATTTGAAAAAAAGTGTAGTGGCCAAAGTGAAAAAAACCCGTTTGTAATTTTATTCGGATAATAAAAGGTTTTTTTTGGGGCACCTTAAATTCACCTGGGAAAAAAACAAAACCCAAAAATTTTTTTTGCTGGATTAAAAATTTAAACCCGAAAGGTGGCTCTATCACAAACCCTGGACGGGGGAAAAGTGAAAAACACTTTATCTGAAATTTGTATTGGAAAAAAAAAAAGGGTTTTTTTTGGCCCCTTTATAAAACTGTGTGGTTAAAAAATTGTGGATTCAAATTTTTAAAATGCAATGTGGCTAAATAAAACAAAGCTGGAAGGGGCAAAATTGAAAAAGAACCCTACCCTGAAATGTATAATGATAAATAAAAGGGGAGTTTTGCCCCAAACAAAAAAGCCCTGCAGTTATAGAAAAGAGTGTACCCAAATAAAGTTCAGGCTTGTTTCAATATCCGGAAAAAATTTCAATAGAAAAAATGTTAAAAATTAAAGCTATTGCAGTGCAAGGGTTACACTAAGTCTTGGTGAATTTTATAGTATTGTTTTTAAGGGGTTGTCAGTGTTCGCCGGGGCCCCCCCTTTCCGTTCTCCCCCGTGATTTTACAGCGGTAGATGCCCCTTTTTAAAAATTCTTTCCCTTTTAATACTTTAAAAATTTTCCCAATCTTTTGATCAAAACAAAATTTGTAAGGGATCACCGAAAACGGTAGAGGTTTTTTCTGTGAAGAAATAGAAAATTTTCGCTGGGGTGTTTTGGGAAAAGGCAGAGGGCACTTTCCTACTGTTTTGGGACGCAGGGAAAACCGGGATCATGACAGGAAGGGCTGTTCTTTGAAAAACGAGGTATGTGATTTTTCCACCCCCAATGCAATTACAAAATCCCCAGTAAAGATGTGGGACCACTTTCCCCACCTGCTCTATTTGTAATTGATTTGGGCCGCCAAAAAGGACAGGAAGCGGGGAAAATGGTGCGAATTAATAGTTTGATGCACAGTTTTTAAAAAATTTAAATTATGCTTTTCTAAAAATTTCAAATAAACATAAAAACTGTCCCGATTTCAACTTTTTCGTTTAGAAATCGCTCAACACTTTTTAAAATCATTTGAAGTATGTAAAAAGGCTATTTTTTGGGAATTTCCCCCTTAAACAATATCGAGTGGAAATGGGGCCAAAGACAAAAAAATTCTCAGAACGGGGCAAAAAGGAGGGCAGAAAAATCGGGCCCCCCAAATCAAAACTGTTGTATGCAATCAGAAACCCTCTAGGAGGTGGTGACTAAATTTAATTTCTTGGTTTTCCCCCGGGCCCGTGAAAAAGCGGGAAAAACCTTGATGCAAGAGACCCAGGTGAAAAAAGGGGAATTGTAGGAAAAAAAAACCTTTGGGACATGACAAAAAGGGGGCAGGGGGAAAAACGGGAAAAACCCCACGAATAAACTAGATTTTAAAAGATTTGGGGTTTAAAAAAGTAGGGGGTAAATGTGTAAAAAACCGGGGAGCAAAAGAATAATGAGGAAAAACCAAGCCCAAAAGGTCTAAATTGGGAAAAACACTTCACAAACTGCAAGCAGGGGGTAATAAAATTGAGGGGGGGCCCAAAAGGAAAAATACGGGCCCAAGGAAAATTTGACGGGAAAAAACCTGGTCAAAACCCCTTATAAAACTCCCAACCCCCGACTTTAGTTGTCAGGTGGCGCGGGGCTTGGCGCAGGGGTCAATAGATTTCCCCCCCAGCAGAGGGTTTTGTGCTCCGGCACAGGAAGGGAAAATTTATGGGGAAAAATTGCAAAGTTCCCTGGGAGAGTAATTTAAAGGCAGCGGGGGAAGGGAAAATGTTTGGCCCTTTGGTTTTCAACCCTTTGTTTTAATGTCCATTGGGTTTACCAGAATTCCCAGTGGCCGGGTTGGGAGCCGGAAAGATTTATACATTCTGTCTGGGAAACCCTGTTTTTCCCGCAGGGTCCCTTGTTAGAAACCCGGCCCGAAGGACCCCATGAGTCCCCAAACCCTTTTGCCCATTGACACGATTGAAAGTTTTGTTTCGGGAGTGGAAGTGTAAACTTTTTTACCAATAGTTAAAAATTTTAAAATGTGGAAAAAAAAAGAAAATTTAAAAAAAAATTTAGGCTTTAAAAAAAAATTTTATTTTTAACCTTTTATCCCCAAATTAAAAAATTCAAAAGGGACTGTGAAAACCCTGTAGAAATTATCAAAAGGCCAGTTTTTTTTTAAAGTGTGAAATTTTTTTTGGTGTAAAAAATTATTTAAAAAAAAAAAATGCAGAAAAATGCTTTTTGTATGTTCAAATTGCAAAACTTTTATTTTTTTCAAATGACACAGTACTGTAGTTAATATATAAACTCAAACTACTCCCTCAAAAAACACGAAACCTTTTCCCGATAAAAAAGCCCCTCTTCCACTGTTTTCTAGAAAAAAAGTTATGACTGTTGAAATATGGGGAAGAAAAAACTAAAAAATGTAGCTTTTCTTTTAAGGTCTTTTAAAGCGGTTTGCTTTAACAAATTTAAAATTTCCCGTTTTTTGCCTTTGTTTGGGACACGGGTTTTAGAATTCCAGATTCATTCGGCCCCCAAACCTCAGGTGATGTAGGCCTCGGGCCCGTAAAATAGTCTTAATGGGCTGGAACATTTTTTTTAAATTGGGTAGATTTTTTTTTAGTTCCCAAAAAATTTACAGTATTGGGGTTGTACATAGGAGCTGCTTTGGGAAACCCATTCAAAATGCTTTCCCGAATTTGACAACCATCAAAAGGAAACCCAATAAGCACTAAGCAATATAAACAAATTAAAAAAATTTTCCCGGAAATACTTTACAGTTGAAACCAGAATTTTACATGCATTTTAAAAAAAAAAAAACATATGCGGGTTTTTTTCCCCGTATCGACTTGACATGAAAAAACCCTTTTACCCGTTTTAGGTCAATTAGGATTCCCAAAAATTTTATTATTTCCAAAATTCCCGGGCCCTTTCCCAAAAGTTTCTCCAATGTTGAAAATAAATTTTTGGCCCCATTCCCCCTGCCAGAATGGTGAAAATCACCCAAATGTTTGTAGGTCGTTTAAACCGCACTTGCCTTTTAACCCTTTGGGTTTTTAAATTTTCAATAGGATTAAGATCAGTTTTTTGGGTTGGCTACTCCAAAACTTTGATTGGTTGCCCTTAAAGCCACTTAGAAAAAAAATTAGTTTCGGGGTCTTTGGGTTCCATTTGGGAGGACCTACTTCCCCCAAAAGCTTTAAAACTTTGGTGATGTTTTGAGATTTTGCTTCAGAATTGCCACATTTTTTCTTTTTTTCCTCATAATGCCATTATTTTTTTAAAAGTGCACCAGCCCTTCCCTTCAGCAAAAAAACCCAAAAACGGGATGCTGCCCCCCCATGTTTCACATTTTGGGATGGTGTTCCCGGTTTCAAGTTTCCCTCCTTTTTTCCTCCAAGGAAAAAAAAGGTTTTTTATGGCCAAACAGTTTCATCAGCCCAAAGGTAAAATCTCAAAAAAAGGTCTTTGTTCCTTTGTGAAATTTAAAAAAATTTAAAACTGCTTTTATTTTTTTTTTTGGGAGTAATGATTTTTCCTGTCAGAGGGGGCCTTTTTAAGACCAGTTGATACAGTTCTGGGTTTCATGTGGTAGTAAAAAAAATTCTTACGCTTTGCAGAATCTTCACAAGGTCTTTTGCTTTTGTTCTTTTGTTGATAACTACATGTCGGACCAAAGCATGTTCATCTCTGGGACACAGAACCTGCCTCCTTCCTGTGTGGTATGATGGCTGGGCATTCCTATCTTGTTTTTTATACTTGCGTATAATTGTTTGTACAGATGAATGAGGCACCTTCAGGTATCTGGAAATTGCAAGTCCAGACTTGTGGACTTCTCTTTCTGATATCTTGGCTAATTTCTTTAGGCTTTCCCATCATGTTACACACAGAAGTAGTGTGCTTTTGGTGTTATTTAAAATACATGCACAGTGGTGTCCCTAATTAACTTAAATATTGCCAATAAATCAGAAGCTTCCAAAGACATGACATCATCATATGGACTGTCCCAAATTGTTTAACGGCATAGTAATCCTAGTGTATGTTAGCTTTTGACTTTGCAGAAATTAATAAAAATGCCTTAAAAAACTCTCTCATTATTCTGGAATTTGGCAAATACAGGCAGACCCTGGGTCACATACTGGTTAGGGACTGTAGGTTTGTTCTTAAGTTGAATTTGTATGTAAGTCGGAACCAATATATTTAGTATATGTATGGTGTATGGTGTATATGTATGGTGTGTATGGTGTGTATTTATAGGCAGGTATATGTCCCCTAGGAGGTATATGTCCCCCATAGCAGCTATAGGCAGGTATATGTCCCTCATAGCAGGTATAGGCAGGTAAGTCTCCCATAGGCAGGTGTATGTCACCCATAGCAGATATAGGCAGGTATGTCCCCCATAGGTAGGTATATGTCCCCCATAGCAGGAAATAGGCAGGTATGTCCTCCATAGGCAGGTATATGTCCCTCATAGGTAGGTATAGGCAGGTATTTCCCCCATAGATACTTATAGGCAGGCATGTCCCCCATAGCAGGTATAGGCAGGTATGTCCCCCATAGATAGGTATAGGCAGGCATGTCCCCCATAGCAGGTATAGGCAGGTATGTCCCCCATAGATAGGTATAGGCAGGTATGTCCCCCATAGCAGGTATAGGCAGGTATGTCCCCCATAGCAGGTATAGGCAGGTACGTCCCCCATAGGCAGGTATGTCCCCCATAGGTAGCTATAGGCAGGTATATGCCCCATATTTAGCTATAGGCAGGTATGTCCCCCATAGGCAGATATAGGCAGGGCCTATTAAAAAATAACACATACAAATACTCACCTCGCTCCCCCGCTGCTCCGAGGCTTACGTACGGCTCCGTCTTCTCTCGAGCTCCGTCTTCTGGCGCAGGCCGGTGATGTCATCAGGCAGCGTGATGACATCGCACGCTGTCTGTGCCGGAGACTCCTGAAGGTCGCATGTCTGCTAGCAACCTTCCGGAGTTCTATTGCGGAGCAGGGAGAGCTCGCTCTCTGCTCCGCAATAGAGGCTTCGGCTCTATGCGCTCCGGAGGAGCACATAGAGCCGAAGCAATCCCCGCCGGTGCCTGGGCCATGGCAGTGCCCGGACGCCGACGGGGACCGGAGAGTCAGCTGCATGCGCTCCCAGGAGTCGCTGTTCCGGTCCCCGTTCGTAACTAAGGGACAGACGTTAGTTGGAACGATGTAAGTCGGGGACTGCCTGTATAAATAATTTTGGAAATCCTAATTGACTGAATACGGGTAAGGTTTATTCTGATTTCATGGTGGTGAGAAAAATGTGCAGATTTGTCTTTTTATACAGTGTATGTAAACTTCTGGTTTTAACTGTATAAGTGATTTGTAATAACCAACTTAAACCCTAAATAACATCAAATTAAACCAAGAAATTAGGGGTTTGATAAAACAGTTAGAATTTATTAATTAATGATTAAAATAAATAATGGCAAAATGTATACATAATTTCAATGATGCTAAAAAAGTCTCAACAACAATATGGAATTACGTAAACGCAGACATAGAAAATTACATGATTATAATATGCTCAAAAGTGTAACAGCTAGGAAAAAATATATATCTTAGACATAAATAAATAAATACATACATCATTAACACCCAGTGGGTTAAGTCTTTGGTGTTGAAAAAAACCGTTTATTTTAATGACAACAAAAGCGCAAACACGCTTAAGTAACCCTTGGATATAAATTGAGCAAAAGAAATGAGCAGCAAAAAATTAACTGGTATGTGAATTGTAAAAACGCTGTTTCTTTTTCTGAATACAACAGCAAAAACAGGCTTAGATAACCCTTGGATATTCAATGTGCTCCAGAACTGACCAGATAGCATTAAAATGTATATGCAGCTGAATTGGACGCACACTGGACTTCAATTCCAATACCCAACAAAATCAAAATTAGAACGGAAGAGGTGCAGTCTCTGAGAAAAGCTGTGACACCCCCCAAAAAAATCACTGTTAAAAACTAATTTCTTTTGTGTGAGATCTCAGCTACTGCAACTGCAGCAGCTACAGCATGGCACAGAGAGAGTAGTGTGAGCAGACAGCGTCACGTCCAGACTTATATAGTGCGGTGACGTCACAGAATCCCTCCGGTCTCTGATTGGCTTCATCTCTGCACATGTCATTGAGAATGTTCCTTTCTTCCTCCCAGAGTTCTTTGCCCCATGTAACGCCATGTGCTTGCGGCCATTTTATCAATTAAAAACACGCTTCATTCCCGCGAATTACCCCAAACTTCGACTTCGTTCAGAACCGAAGTTTTCCTGAAATTCTAAACGAAGTCCACTTCGTTAGAATCAATTCACCCATCTCTAGTCATAAATAATGTCTCAAACATTCATCAGGGGCACCACGGACGGAACCTTTGCCGGATCTAACTGTAACAGCTGGATAGGATGTCGATCCTTTGGACCACTGCAAGTGGTGTTATAAGCCATGTCAGGGAGCAGAGTTTAAGTAGCAACTGGTTTTCATCAGAGCCCACCTCTGGAGTCTACTGGGTCGCAACTCCTGATACTACTAACTTGTGGTGGGTGCCGGAGGGCAGCGTGGTACAGAATTATCAGGCAACTCGTGGTTAGGGGCAGGCAGAAAGGTCAGGGCAGGCAGCAGGCAAACGAGGCCAGTGGAGGAAAGCAAGGGTCAGATATATGGCAGAACAGTAACACTTTAGAAATGCTTTCTCTAATTACTACAAAAGATTCAGCAATGCAGGAAGTAAGTGGCCAGAATAAATAGGGTCAATACCCGGCAATTGTCCAATTACTGGGTCTCTGGTACTTTAAACCTAAGTGAGCCCCAGGGAATGGGGATACGTGCGCCGGCCAGCAGAGATGTGCAGGGGAGCAGTAAAACCTCGAGGGGAGATGTACCAGGGAGAAGGGGAAATAGAAATGTGTGGGTCATGGCGCCATCTATGAATTTTAATTTACTTGGAAATAGCAAAGCATAAGTTGATCCAGCTGTACGTTGAAAGGCAGTGAATTTCTTTATTGAATTTCCAATACAGAGAATATTGGTAAAAACCAACGCGTTTCAGGCTCAAACAAATCGCCCTTGTTCACGGTCACATTAGTATATGCAAACATTGACATTAAATAGGGAATTACCACGTACGTCATTACTGACATCATCAGTGACGTATCTTTTTCCTTTTTTCTTAACCCTTAATGCAGTGAATATAAAAACAGCAATTTAAAAACGTACAACCACTCTAAATTTTAATCTGCGTATACCACTATTGTTTCAATGTATAATCAATATATAATCAATCCTAATGAATATATGCTAATCATTACGCAGATTTAATCCTGCGTCTGCAATTCCAATATCCAAAAGGCTTCTCTTAAACGGACCTTCTTTTGCCAGTCCCCTCTCCATTCAGGTCATTCTACTTTTTCAATAACAAAACATGTGAAATTTTGTACATCACCCCCATGTTGTTTTACAAAGTGCTTAACAGCACCTGATGTAATATGATGATTTCTTATACTACTTAAATGTTCTGATAAACGTATTTTAAACTTTCGAATGCTGCTGCACACATAAAATTTATCACAACATTCACAATATATAGCATAAAGAACGAAATCTGTATCACAATTCATAAAACTCGATATTAGATACTCTTTTCTTTGGACATTTGCACTTGTTTTAAATGTTTGTTTTTTGACTACGTATTGGCACACATTACATCTCCTCCCTCCACAGGGAAAAAATCCTATTTTAGGGTGTACTTGTAAAATCACTTGGTGATACATCACCTCCTATTGTTCTATTCTTTTTCGGTATACAACGCACTCCTTTATCTAAAATTTCTGCTAATTACGAATCTTGTCTCAAAATATTTATATTCTTATAGAACAACCTTTTAATTTGTACAAAATTAGCGTTATATGAGGTAGAAAAGATCAAAGGTTTTTTATCTTCAAAAAAGGGATACTTTTTATTCTTATAATTTAATTTAAACAGTCCTGCGTTTTATTTTTTATTTTATTTACTGCTTTATTAATTTGTATATCTCGGTAGCCTCTCTTTTTAAGTCTATTGCAGATATTAATTTTTTCTTTTTCGAAATCTTCATCTTTAGTACAGGCTATTCTAGCCCTAATTAACTCTCCCAAAGCAATAGAATCAATAGTATGTTGGGAATGACAACTGTCTGCCCTAACTATGGTATTACCACTTATTGGCTTGCTTTAAAGGGTGGTAACCACTTTTGACTTCTCCTGATTACCCTCCAGCAACACATCCAAAAAAGGAACACTTTTTTTAATCTAAATTAAATGTAAACTGTAAGTTGCATTCATTGTTATTAAGGTATTTAGTTTACTTATTTTATTAGCTTTATTTAATTTTATCAATTTTATTTTAGTTTGGGCTTTTTGGGACTCAAACTTTTAGGTATTTCAGTTCTCTAGTGTGGCCAAAAAATAGTAACTGGCAATAACAACCTCAGCTATAAAATGATAGGGTTTTTGTGACCCAATCAAAAATGGAATTTTTTACTTATTATGCAAAAAACAAGCCATCACACAGCCCCATCAATTAAAAAAAAATGAAGCAAATGACTTTGTTTTTTTTAAAAAAAAAAGTATTTTAACTGTGTAAAGGAAGAAAACCAATAACACCCGAAGTTGTTATCAAAGTCATCATATTGATCCACAAAATGAAGTTCAAATGTAAATTTAGCTTCAAAGTGAATGCTAAAAAAAGATTTTTTCACCTTCTATAAAAATGAATACACGTATTTAACATTATATATACTCAAATTGTGATTTTAAAAAAACAACAAATTATTCCACATAAAAAAAGCACTTACAAAGCTATGTCAACAGAAAAAAAAAAAAAAGGCTCTGGAAACAACTAGGAAAATCACAGTGGCTTTGAAAACGATTGTGGCTACATCTAGGGATGAGCGATATTATCAGCAAAAGTTGAACAAATTGAAATCGGCACGGTTTTAGGCTTATTGGAATTCTCGTCATGGTGATAGTTTAGGTGACAATCTTATAGATAATGTTATTATATCTTACACATTTTCAGTGTTTTTGTTCATTTTTGGCGGCCAGCATCGCTCTGAGGATTAAAGGGGGTGTGACGAGCATGTACGAACGTCACCAAAGCTCTTGCGGTGTATGGATTCTCATTGGCTGCAAAAAATCACGTGACACCTCATATTTTTCTATGCACCTGCATTTCTGTTTATTTCAGCTCATTTTTGTCTATGCCACTTCACAGCAGGACGTGTCTGCATTCAAACAATTAGCTGTTCTAACAGCTCCTGAGAGATAGTCTCTTCCTTGTTTCTTTTTTGCGATTCATCGGATGTTTATTACAATACATGTCAATCAATACACAGATAGACAGTTCGTTCGTGATAATGAATACAGCCATAAACTGACACGACGATAGAAGATGCTAACAGAGTGTCAGTAAGATCAACAACTAGTCTTAAAAAAGAAAGGCAAATAACTGGTGCTATGTTAAGTCTAATGTCATGAAAGAGGACTGATAAAAGGCTCGTGTAATAATGAACATAGCAATTGCTACTATTGAACACAATAAAATAAAGCACAACGGGTGGGCTAATGGTTACATGACACATAATCCTGGACGAAGAAAATGCCATTTTGTGGCTCTGCATTAAACGCTTTACGGCTTTCCGTCGGGTGATTCCGGAATAAAGACCTGATGCTATGGCCACACAAAACAACATCCAAACAAGACTTAACAGACAACTCTAGCATACCACAAAGGAAAGAAGGAGGGCGGGCGGGGGTTTAGGTGGGAAGGAACAAGGGGGGGGGATTGAGGGGAGTTGGAATAAAGCCTGTGATCAAGGTGTCACTGTCTCATTATGTACTACAAGGGTGAGGGCCTGAGGAGTTTTTAAACTTGAGCCAAGGGGCCCATGTTCTCACCAGTAATTGGCTTGATCCTTCCGTAGTGGTTAAGAGCTCTTCCAATATGGTAAGACATGGGAGACCTCAATAACCAGTCCTCGACGAGGAGGGTGGATAGGCGATTTCCAATGCTGGGAAATAACCGTTTTCGCTGCCTAGCAATAAGTGGGTCGGAGGGAGGAGGATCTTTTTATAAGTGCGGAGGCCCCTACAGTCAATCCAATGAACAATAGTGGGCCGGCTTCGGGGTTTCTCGGAATAACCACACCCGAGACTTCCTTGAGGATCTCATATATCACCGCTGGCTCCAGAACGTCTTACCAGAGGTAGGGACTTTCCCAACCATATATGAAGCCATGGTTCCTCTACAGAGATCCACTACGCAGCAGGCCTCAGGAACTGGGGTACCATTTGTGGTGTAAATGAGGAACCTGTACCAGCGGGCTAAAATTTTGAAACTCGTCTCCTGGCCTTCCGTCGCACAAGCCTAGGCAGCTTTCATGAGAAAGACTAAAACATTTATGACACTGTGTGAGAGGAGAACTGCTTCCGATCTCTCTCCAAGCGCACCAGTGATGAGGGAAGCTCTAACTGGTCACTAGCAGAAAGTTCCTGATAGATATATGGAGATAGAGTGTCGTGGAGGTGAATGCTGGAGACACTTTGTTCAAACTTGGTGAGGGGGCCTTTGGGCATCGAGGCGTTTGCCATGGTGGATAAGAAATCTTCAATTGATATATTGAAACAGCAGAAAGAGGCTTGAGCAGTAGATCAATTGCAGCCCTTTGAGAGTGGGAGTATACTGACCCCTCGCATCACCTGTGTGAGGCAGCAAGGAGCTAGCTTTAGAACTCCCAAGGAAACGGACAGGAGCCCATACTGGTGTATGAAAGCGGGGTTGGTCCGAGAGTGGTTTAAGACGGGGTCGAGCCTATCAATTAAAATTTGGTATGTTGTTGTTGAGCAGAGGAAGCCAGGGTATGTTTGTCTGTGTAAGAGAGATTACCTTGTTTTTTTTTTATTTTTTTTTTTTTTTATCAAATTTGTTTTTTTTTTTTTTCCTAGAGCAGGGTCCAGAACCCAAGGGGAGCGATGCATGAGACAGGGGGGATTTATACGTGCTTGGATGCGCGCGTCCAAATCTTTTTATCATCGACACACCATACCGCAGTCCTTTGCAGCGCGTTTGCTCGGAGGCTAAAATGTATTTTCCTGCCATGTCCGGTAGCCCACCCACCAGAGTCTTATGTCCTGGTCATTTACGTATCTGGAGAGTCTGGGTGCGAAGGGTAGACGGCCAGACAAAGGATGTAATAGGCGTTGCGCACGCCGCCGCCAGAAAGAGTTCGGGATATGAACCGGTATCGTCTGTAACAAATAAGTATACGGGCAGAATCTGACATCTTCAATATGTTGACCACTCGCCAAACTAGAAAAATACTGCTTAAGTCCACGAAGCATAGGTCCTGAGAGACTTGTTTGAATGCAGATTCAAAGTTAAAGGATGGAAAAGATTGACAGTGCAGCTGGGTGATAATGTCCTAGATAGGACAGTCCTTTAGATGGCCCACGTGACAAGGGTAATCGGATCTTAATCTGTTTTTAAAAGCAGGAGGAGGCCGCAGGCCTATACTTAAGCCTCAGACTTAGAGACATTTCATTTTAAAGTTAGGACCACAATGCCGAATGCATGAAGGCAGTGGCCATAAGCGTGGCGGGAGTGATGTGACGGGGTCAGTTAAATACACAGGAGGTCATCTGCAAATGCACCGAGATTTATATTCGGTCTCCTTAATATTAATTCTGTAAATGTCTGGGTTGTTACGATATAGCGGAGAGTAGATTTCCATGACCTAGAATGCTTAAGAGAGGAAGATAAGGGACAGCCCTGTCGCGTCCATTTGATATTAAAATGGGTCCGAGAGGGTTCGATTGAATCTTCAGCCTAGCAGTGGGGGCATGAGTATAAGCCAGTATTTTCGATATAAAGATTGGTCCCATCCCTAGGTGCGAAAGCGGATAGGATCCAGGGATGGTCCAGGAATTCTGGTCAAAAGACTCTTTTGGCATCCAGGGATAGGACCCATGAGCCGGGAATTTTCCGAATTGGGCATGTGGACTATATCCAGGGTCTTCAGGGTTGTTGTCGGGCTTCTTGCCGGCACAAAACCAACTTGGTCAGGAGTGGACAAGATTCGGGAGCACCGAATTCAGTCTATTTGCCAAGTGTTTTAGATAAATATCTTAACGGTCCTACGTTTATTAAGCATACATCGGCCCTATAACTGCTACAATGGGAAGGGTCTGTTACCTGATTTAGATATAAGGCGATATGGGCTAATGTCGTATGATCTGGGAAACGGACAAAGGATTATCCCGAGGAGACATGATTACAAGGATCGCAAGTAATTGGGAGTTACACTCCTCGCTGAAGTGGTCTTATAAAATTTAAATCGAGAAAATCCATCAAGGGGCCCATGTCTGGACTTTTCCCACTGCGGAAGACCTCTAATATCACGGAGGACGAGCTCCGGGCAGGTGCGTACCGGTGATGCGGGGATTCAAAGTTGGAAAAGTCAATTTGGGGCGGAGCTGGAGAGAAAGCAGGGAAGTCTCGTCCTTGGCTGGAGGGGGCGGGTGGTAGGAGATTATATAAATCTGTGTAGAAAGCGTGAAAGGTTTTTACTGATCCTCTACCGTGGTGTGGGCTAGGATGCACTTGGAGTTCTGATTGAGGTATATGTGACTTAGCCATCCGTGAGTCTCGAGCCGTGCCAAATTCCCCAGCTTTTGTTGCTATATTCGTAGAGCTGCTACGGCCAACCTCGTAGAGATATCGGCGCCAAAGACCGGCTATCCACAGCGACCGGTGCTCTACTGCGCAGATTAATTTCGCAGTGTATCGCTGCTAGGGCCCGCTTTGCTGGAGTTCTTGTGCCAGTGGAGCATTGGACAAAAGCGCACGCTCTTAGCTTAGCCGCTTTGTCACTTCTGTCAACCTCGAGCTCCGTCGCATGACAGGACCCCCACACACTCGCATTTGACGAGCTTCCCATTGAACTGCTCGGGGCGAGATGCATCATGCACATGATCCTGAACAAATGTTTAATAGTTTGGGGATACATACAGCTAGAAGGCCATGGTATCTTCTTATAATAGCGATTCGTTCAGTCGCCATGACCAGGCAGGTCTCGAAGGAAGAGTGGCCAGCAGTGTTAGCGAGAATAGACTGGGGCATGATCAGATAGAACAATGCTCCCCACTGATTGTAGCAGCGATCCAAGGGAGTGCACTATATGAGAGACTTATTTATAGTCCAAACGGCTGTAAGCGTTGTGGGGATGGGAGTTAAAGCTGAAATCCCTCAATACTAGGTCTTGTGTAGTAGCCGCCAGGACATCACATAGTTGGAGTGAAGAATAGGCTTTTTTAAGTCGATTTTGATAGATCGATAAGACAAGGAGAGACCTGCCTGAGGATTGCTCCAGGCCAGGGTTAGAGGGCGTTCAGATCTCCACAGGACAATGTGCCTGTACACGCAACGAATCACCTCTCACACTAAAACTCGGTGAGAAGCGGGCACTGACCTTGATTAGGGGCATAGACATTAACGACTGTTAAGAGGGTCCCCTACATTTAAGATTAAAATATTAGCGAGCATTGACATCCGTCCAGCAAGCTGGACTGGTGCGCTAATGACTTATGGATCGCTACCGCTATCCCTGGATCTGGGAATTCCCGGCAGTTCTAAATACCAACTCGGTGTAATACTTAGTATGCGGATATTGGGCCGCAATGTCCCTCTTTAAAGTGTGTTTCTGAAAGCATATAATTTTTGTTTTTTGCTTATGAAAAGTGGTAAAGGGATCTGGGAAATCTTACTCGGGAGGTTGAGGCCCTGTGCATTAAAGGACCGGGAAAGATAGATAGCCATATCCCAAACGTGGAAGGCAAGTACTGGGAGGGGGAGGGTGGGAAAGAGGGTGGGACAAGAAGGAAGAGATCTTACAAACTTACAAATCGATACACAAACACCCACACAAGCCAGGAAGCAGGCAAATGGAGGATAGGGGAAGCGTGCAGCTGGAACTAGAGTGGTGACTTTATGAAGTCAGATATCCCTTTTTTAGGGCCTGACAAGGCGGCCTGTATCGGGATTAAAACCTTACTGGGGGTAGATGGAGATTAATGAGGCAAAGACAAACACACTAACACTTTCGAGCTCCAACATCGAATGCAATAGACAGATAAAGTAAGTGGCTGGCTCATCTGAAGACTAAAAGGATAAATGTGCAACTTAACTAGGGGGAGTCTACAATTAAGAAATTAAGAATTAGAAGGGGGCCCCAATGCGCTATTGCAAGAAAAAAGTATGAAAGAAAAAAGAAGAACAGCAATAATACAGACGGTCCATTGCTTAGGTTTAACCTAAAACTGAGCAAGAACGGCACCGTCGGCCTCAGAGACATGAGTTCAAAGGATAACTCTCCAGGTGAATGGGGTTCATTCAGGGTGGATTGGAGGCAGCTTGGCAGATTACAGTTCGATGGCGTCGGCAGTTCTAACTTCCGAGGAGGAAAGGCTTTGGAGATTCTGGCGGTTCCCGTGAGATGGAGGCGATGTGTAGGAGTCCAGGGAGGGCCAGGGGGAAGGACGATGTCTTGAATGAGCAGTCCTTGATGTACTGATGGAATGTCGTCAGGAGAGCGGGCATGGCGGACGATTTTTTTTTCTCGTATGATGAGGGCAAAGGGGAAGCCCAGCGATTAGGGAATGTCACCGCTCTTGACAGGACAGCAAGAGAGGTTTTGGGCAGCTCTTTGGCCAGGGTATATTTTAGAGAGATCCTGGAAGGAGAAGTATAGGAATGTCTCTGTAATAGATCTTATGCCTCTGACTCGCACAGCGTTAAAATGTCAATACTTCATACTGATAGAAATGCACCGGCAGATAACATTCGCTTGGCTTCTTGGGATCCATACGGGAGGGCGAAGCGCTCTATGAGCCCTGTCTATCTCGATAGGAGCCGATGGAGTAGCTCTTTCAAGCAAGTCATTTGAAGATGGTTATGAGAGCTGGGTAGAGCTCTTAGGCGTATCTGACTCGGGAGACTTCGGCCACGAATTCTAATATTATTGCGCTCTCACTCGATTCTCCGAGGTCCGTCGATGTGTTGTTAGTATGCAAGATTTGAGAGGAATGCTGGACGCAGAGGATAGAAGCGCCTGGACAGACAATGAGGGTAGATTGCTGGGGATTGTGTCTAGAGAAACCATTTAGAGTTCAGTGAAGTCAAGTTCAGACAACGAAAGAGAGAGATGTCCTGCCTGCATTCCCCTATGATGTGTTTGGCTAAAGCCGAGAGGTCGGACCTGGAAGGCAAGGACTGGATGAGACTTTTGCAGCTGTCTGATCTGTGATTGGTCTGTTAGCCTCTTCCATCGCTGTGGAAGCTTTCCTGTTGAATACCTGACTGGCTTGTCCGAGTATGCTGAGGATTGATTAGCAACTTCTGACACAGAGGGGTTGGAGGATGGTTGGCGGACTGCCTGGCTCCTTCAGAGTCCAGCATTAGGGTATGGAGTGGCAGTGGAGAAGGGAGGCAGAAGTCGCATTAGACGGAGCAGGTATCCGATAAAGCAAGGAGAGACTTCAAACTCCATGAGTGCTGGCAGGTTACTGGGCAGGCGCGTGCCCCCCCCCCACACCACCCCCCCCACCAGGGAGGGATCCCTTGGACCACTGCGGTGAGGGTGTGTAGCAGGGAGATAGGGGGTATGCCTAATTGAGGTGGGGCCAAGGGCTAAGGCAGGCCCTAAAGACTGGTGCACTCGTTGTGTGGCAAAGTTGCTGGGACAAAGTCCCGATGTCCGAGACAATAGGAAGGATCAGAACATGACCGATCTCTACGAGCGGGCCAGAGATGGAGAGCCAGTGCTGAGCGATGATTGGGTAAGGATCCCCCTTTGTGGGGGTCTGCAGGGCATAAGGTGTCATTAACATTGGAGGGGTAGGTAGGGCTGGGACTGCAACCAGGGCACTGGTGAGCTCCAAAAAATGGACGAGTGGGCCGCGCCGGTACTGTGGGAACCGAAGTCGTCAATTGCGCCACTGCACAGCTCTGGGCTGTGTATCGCGCCCTGTGTTCCACCCTCGTGACTCTTTCCCATACTCTGGTTTATTAGCTAATGTCCAGTGCCCGAGGGGCAAGGATGAGATCAGGCTCGGGTCGAGGTCCGGGTGTGAGCAGCGGCCCCGTTACGGCCAATAGGCAGTGGTCAGGATGCGACGGCTGGTTGGGAGCAGCGTTGAGAGGACGGGGAAGTCGCGGCTACGACTGAGCAGTAGTGGAAGCTGCGGTGTCATGCTGCTGTGATCGCGCGTCGCGCAGTCTCTGCTCGCGGGGGCCAGGCCATCAGGGACAGTCGGAAGGTAAGACAGGCCAGGGCTTGGTGATGAGGAGCGGACGTCGTCGGTCCCCGATGTCTGATGGCTCCGCTTCCTCGAGCTGGAGGAGCGGGGAAGGGCTTGTCGCGGCGCCTCAGGTAAAGGTACGCTGGCCATTTTGGAGGCCTGCGGCCTGAGCGTCTGGGCACAATGACGGCTGCGGTTGGGAGAAAAAGCTCCAATATCACCCGCGGGCGGTGAGGACGGTGCGGAGGACCTCTCTCAGCCCCTTTCTTCGGTTGATGTTCCCCATGCGTGATAGCGGCGTTAGAGCCAGCCGGATAGATAGCAGCGGATGACGAGGAGCTCGGGGACCGCAGTCCTCAAGTCCTCTCAACTCAATGTCTTGGACACGACCCGATTAGTCCTTCTAATACAAGAAACCATCCACTAGTAATAAGCTTAAGAAGAGAGTTAGATTAGAGAATTTCACTTCTTATGTATTTAGAGAAAAGTTTTAAGATATCATTTGGTGTGTCCAGCACGTGGGGATCGCGGGGGTGGAGCGGGGGGGTCGGCTGCGGTGGAGGTGGACCGGAGCAGAAGAAACTTTTGAATGGTAAGGAGATTATTGGTGCAGTCATGTGCTCTGTGATTGAATTGGAAAAAAAGCATTGTTTTTACCACCTTTTGTTGGCAGCAGACCTCTGATAGGAAGGTGAAATTGTCCCTGTTTTTTCATTTCTTACTGCAATCACTGCATGTCAGTTTTCCCCAAAAACTGGCATAACTTATCCCTTATTTTAAATATTTTTAAATGATCTGTGAGTTTTTGCGCAAAAAATCAGTTGTTAGATATTGTGTTATACATATTTAAAAGTAAATTACGCTGTTGTTAGTGGTGTAAGGCCGCCTATTAATCATATAACTTTTTCAATACTCTATTTAACCAGTGGTCTCAGTTTTTCCGCTAATCGTGCACTTGTACGCAAATTCTTTTACACATTATTTCATAGTAACTGCTGCCTGTTGTCAGTTGTGGCGAAACTGCCATTTGTAATCCATATAACTTTTTAATACTTCTATTTCACTCAGTGCGTCTCAGTTTGGTTCTAACCGTGCATTTTTGAGATAGTTTGTTGAAAACTATCAACTGCTAGTCTTACTGGGCAGTTGTAAATCTAAGGAATTGAAGGAAGAAAACTGTTGATTTTGTGTTACGGTTTTTCCACCAGACCGCATTTCACAGATATTTGATAGAAACAATTCTGTTTCTAATCCTAGTTGGCTGTTGGAAATTAGAGGGATTTAAGAATAGCTGTGATTTGCCGTCTTTTAATAAGAGACTGTCAAAAACTCTTCTATACCTTTTAAATTTGTATCTTTCTGAACATGGCGAGAACTGCAGGTGGTAAGCGAGCAAAGAGAGGTGTAGGACATGGAGGTAGAGGTACGAGAGAAGGTGCTCCTTCCAGTGCTGGCGACAACACGCAAGCCAGCGGATCTTCGGTTGCAGGACTATCAGGCCTGTCATCGCTGGGTCGGTGCCCTGTGAATCTTAGTAATGAACAACATCACCAATCTGTTCTTCGGTGGTTAATGCAACCAGCATGCAGCAGTCTTACCTCCTCGTCCTCCCAGTCACGGTCACAAATGTCGTCATCATCATCGTCAGCATCCATCAACATGAAGCGAAGGCAGCCCAAATGTCCCCTCATGTAACCAATGTGGTAATCCTTTTTCCCGAAGCCCTTTTGTAACAAAATGCGGTTGGGGTCAGAAGGCATTTCAAAGATCAAGAGGCCAAAGGGAGATTTTGTCTGCCCCGACGCCCAATCATGATCCCATCAAAGGAGGAAAAGGAAAAACCAGTAAAATCGACAAAAATTTCCGGCGGTCGGCAACGCCATGCAGTTTCTGTTGTTGTCCCCCGCAGCTCGGATATGAATTTCAGGGGAAGTCCCCTGTGTTGATGATGATTTGATGATGTGACGACATTGCAGATCCAAGTGGTCTTTTCAGAAAATTTTTGTTGTGAGCGCTTCATCAGGGGACAAGGGGAAGACGTGGGGTTGGGGTCGTACAGGTCCACTTAAAAAGGGAGAGGGGGGTTAAAAGCCCGCTGGATTATTACCCCACCCCATGATCAGCGGAAACCGCTCCTCATTTGCCGCAAAAAGGTCCGGGACCTTCAACGGGGCCCTTTTCGCTCAACCCTCTGTTCACCAGCGATGTCATATCTGCCTTTGCCGAAAACGCATCATAAGGGAAGAATTTAGGGTTTTTTAAAACCCCCCCAAATGTTTAGTCCATGAGCGAATGCATGAGTTGAAATGGAGGAACACTTGGCGAAAAAGGCCACACCGATTCGGGTTTCCCAAACCCACTGTCACCCCCCCCCCCCCCCCCCCCCCCCCCCCCCCTTGTCCCCACTCCTCCCCCTCTGCCATTCCCAAAGACCAAGCTTCCCTCAGTGCCAATGTCCTTAGCATTTTAAATAAAGGTCCTCCCTTCAGCCTCCCCATCGCCCGAGTCCCACCAGCACGACAAGCCCCCCCCTTCCCCTTCCACCAGTTTGTCCTCACGAGTACAGCACCAGTCTAGCAGCCAGTTTTTGTTACCGGGTTTTGGGCAAAAGAAAAAACTTTAAAACTTTCCAAAAGCCAAAAGCCTTTGTCGGCTTGCCAGATTTTGGTTTGGGAAAAATTTGTTTCCGTCTGGGGGGACAAGAGGGTTTCTCCAATCGGGCCCCTTCCCTGCCCCCCAATCCCAATCCCGAGCGGGTTTTCTTTTCCAAAAAAAGCCACCCCTGCCCGGGCCCGCCACGTGCATCAAAAACTCAAGGCTTTGGGTTGCCTTGTGGGGGGAAAGCCCTTCTCCCCCCCATACAGGGACTGAAGCACGGCCAAAGGGCCCTTATTCTGGACAGCTCCTGGGGAGCCGGGGGGAGTCTTTTTTGGTGCTGGCTCCAGGGGGGGGCATGTTTTTTAAAAACCACGGGGATGGTGCAGGGTTTTTCCCCCAAAGGCCCATCCCCCAAAAAAAGAGGCCGGTTAAAATTTAAAATTGCTTGGAGTGTTAAATCTAAAAGATAAATCCAAATGCCCCGTATTTTTTGCTTAATGTGAACAATTTATTTACGCGTGATTTGGGGTCATAGCCAGAAAAATAGGATGGGATTTAACCCCCATAACTCAAAAAAGCTTCACATAGATTTTAAATAAAATTATAAATTCTAATGTCTAGGGGGAGTCGACGTTTTGGGCTCAAAATTTCGTCGTAACCTAAAAGGGCCCATGTGGACTTGCGTATGGTCAGATATAGGCGATAAAGGGCCCGGGTGCCCAAACCAAACGACGAAAAGATGCAAGGGGTCTTTACCCACCCCCGGCAAAATTTGCGAGCCCAAAACATCTTCGGCACAACTTGGTTTCCCAAGTGATAGAACGGGTCCCTTTACCCCGACGGGGGGCAACCGTGTCACCTTTTTTGAAGGAGAGCGATTTGGATACATACCCTGGGCACCTTGAACCGAGGGTGAATGTGAATATGAAATAGGGTATAATAACCCTCAATAAAGATGAGGGTTCCAGGCATTTTAGACGCATATATTTTGTTAAAAACTAATATTATATAAAAAAATACATATACTGTAATTACTGCCCCCAAAATTTATTACCTATTATTTGTATTGTTTACATTATACTATTTGTTCCAAAACAAAATATGATTAATGATATTTCTCTATTTCAAGATAAAATGAATTTTATAAATTGGGGAACTCCGACTCAAATTTTTTTCTCTAATCTTTTTAAATTTCTCTACTTTCCCTTTTCCCCTTATGCATTTGCTCCTCTTTCTCCGTTTTATTCCCCCATCCCCTTCCCCTCTCATATACTAAAACATAGATTCTCCCATTCTATGCCCCCTTCTCTCTTACTTCTCCTTTTCCCTTTTATATATGTATGATCGTACATAGCGAGCCGGCGATGCGAAATAAATTTTTCCCTTATCCCTTATTCCCCACTTCCTGATTCTCGCGCGCACCCCCGGGCGTTCCGGCATGCGGGAGGGTTTTAAAATTTCCCCCTTCGCGCCGGGGTGAAGGGCGGCGGTCCCCTTTTCCCCCGGCTAAGCCAAATCCTCTTTCCCTTCGGGTTTTTATTTACTTTTCCCTTTTAATTAGGTCTATTCACTCCTCTTTTTATATATGCCATCTTTTAATGCGCCCTCATTACTCCTTTTAAACGCCTATTTAAAGGGCATACACCCCGGGAATCCTGCATGTCCTATGCATACTAGTTGGTAAGAAAACGATTATGGGTCTCTCCATCCCTTACCCATGTATTAGTTTCCCCCTCATTATTATTCCTCTTCCAGCTGGCAACCCCGGCACATCACCCTCATATTCTCTGTAATAGCTTCATCTATCCTCCCATTACTTAATCCGGGTAAGAATATTTTAACCCTATAATGTAAGCCCTTTTACATTTTCATTTCCTCTTTGTATCTTATGCCCCATAGTTCATCTAAAACCCTTTCCCCCCCTTAAATTCCTTTTATTCTCCACTTTTCCCCCCTCTTTCTCTCCCCTCCTCTATCCTATCCACATGTATACACTTCCTTTCCCCCCTTTTTCAACCTTTCCTTTTTTCTCCCCTTTTTTTCCCCTTTTTTTTCTTAACCCCTTCTTTCAGTTATGAAAATTACTGTTTTTATCATGGTATCTTTCTACTTTTTAAGATGTCCTGATAAAGGCCATATAACCCCAAAACGTCGACCCCCAAGACATCTATTCAAAAAAATTTCATTATGAAATCTATGTAAAAAGCATTTGTGAGATAGTGGTTATAATACCATCCTATTTCTTCTGTCTATGACCTCACTCACGTCTGTAAAAAAAAATTGTTCACTTTTAAGCAAAATAATAGGGTGTCGTGGATTTATGTTATAGATGTTTTAAGCCCTATTCTTTTCTTCTTGCCCCGGCTTCAAAATTTAACCCTTAGGGTGCGGGCCTTTAAAACTTTTATTCTAGGAGATTTTAAACACACGGGTAAGGAGTGGGACCTCTTCGCAAGAGCCGAGCGCTGGCGGGTCAAAAATCTTGTGCAGGAAAGGGGTGGTTGCGATAACGGCGAAATCCCCGGGACGCCCTTAAGATGGTAGGGGGCATTCCCTTCCCTCCCCCATGTCATAACCCCCATTGCCCAAAAAAATTTTCTAAAGGCTACCCGGGTCGGGCCCTGCCTTTTGTTCGACCTTTCATCCCCGGCTGCACTACAGTGTCAGTCGGCCTCCCTTTCACAGTCTTATTGTTGACGTGGGAACACGCGGGGAATTCCCCTTCTCACATGCTCCACGATTTTTTGGGCAGCAGCGCAATCCTTACGCAGTACAAAGTGACACAGGCCCATAAAACATGGTGCGGATCGGGGTGTTTGAGCCCCCGAGGTGGAGGAGGGGAAAGAGCTCTGCACCTCCGCCAGTTTGAAGCCACCCAAAATGGGCAATGCAGAAAATGCCCTTGTAGCATGACATTTGGGTCTTTGTTCGGAACATCTGGTCCCACCAGCGACGGAGGAGGAAAAGGACACAGATGCGAACACAGAGCCTTTCTCTCCGTCGAAAACCGAAACCCCGACAGTTTCACAACTTTATCGGGCTTCTTTAGGGGGGGGTTTGGGCCCGGGTGGTGCAAGGCGTCGTTAGCCCCGGGTACAGCATCGGCATGTCAGGGTGTTTGAAGTGAGGCAGAGGAAGCAAGGGGGAGGTATTCCCGGACAGAGTTACGTTCCCCGCCTTTGGGAAAAAGGGGTTTAAAAGGGTTTTTAGGCGGAGGGGAAAAGAGGGAATCATTTGCTAGTGCCCCCCGACCCAAAAGCTTTGGAAATCAACTCCATCTCTCACAAAGTGTTGATGCTCCATTTCCTCCAAAATATCCCCGTAAGGCCATCAAATGAAAAAAACAGTTTGGTGGGCCCCCCTCCCCGATCCTGGTCAAAGCGAAACCCGCATTTTTTTCCACCACCCAAATAGAGAGTAAAATGGGAAAATTGGGGACTGTGCTGATTAAAAAAAATGGAAAAACCCGTTGCGTTGCTTCATGTTCTTAAATTTTTCACTGGAAAAAACAAGCAACGTTTTACGAAGTAGAGTCGTAGCCGAGAGCAAGGCTTGTGGCGAAGCCTATGGGTGACCCTTTTGGTTTAATTTTCACCCTAAAAGAAGTAATGAAGGCCAACATAAAAAACAAGGACGTTAAGACATGGTGCTGACTATTGCGTCTCAACCCCGATGTTTTTGGATAGTTCCGGGCCCAATGAAATTTTGGGGATCAAAAAAGATGAATGGCCCCAGCTTGCTGCTATGCATAGAGGGTTGTCAGCCCAGCAGCCAGCGCCCTATCTGAGCGGGCCCCCTGCCATGGAGAAGAATTAAGCAAACAATTCGTTCCCATGATAAAGGGATTGTTTGACTTCTATCAAGATAATAGGGGTGGATCTCTGATTTTTGGCCCCAAATTTCCGAGGGCCCGATTAATTGCTGGTCTACTTTACATTCCTTTTCAAACAGAATGGGCCCCTTTTAAAAAATTTTTTTTTAAATGTCTTTCTTTGCAATTTTATTCTCAGTTCCCCCCCCCCCAAAAAAAAAATTTTTCTGGTTTTGCGGGGGAGGAGACTGTAAAAGCCCCCAAATTTTCACGGTTTCATTAAAAAAAGTATTCCATTTACTCCTTTTTATTTAAAATTTTTTCACTGCAATGGGTTTTGGGGGGCATGGTGCGTGAGTACGCTTAATCAGGTTTTTAGAACGAAATGTGGCTTCTAAGTGGCTTTTTTCCCCCTCACAATTTTTAAAAATGGTGAGAAGTCTTTTTTTTAATTTTTTTGGTATGTGTGTATTAAGCTATATAAGGTCCTATTTTAAAAAATGTGGTTTCAAAAAGAATTTGTTTCTCACATTTCAACAGTGGCCAAAGGGTCGTTTTATATTTTGGGGGGGTGTTCTGTGGAATCGCTATTCTACAGGTCCTATTATAAAAAATGTGCTTTCTAACACATTTTTCTTCACAAATTTCAAGTGGGGCCCAAAGGGGCATGTTTTTAATTTTTTGGGGGTGTTGCTGTGAAATACAGCTATATAAGGGGTTTTACGTAAAAAATGTGGTTTTTTTAAAAACATTTGTTTTCACAATTGTCAAAAGTGGGTGAAAGGTCATGTTTTGAATTTTATGGGGACGGGCGTCAAAAAAGAATAGGGAGGGCACTGTTAATGGACAATATTGCAAAATGACTTCTTTAAAAATAATTAGCATTTCCCCGTAGTGAGCAAAAACCCATTTAATACAAAAAAAAAAAAAAAAAGCTGGGGATTCCATCTATTTTTAAAAATGTGTTTTTAAATTAAACTCAAAAAAATTCATGTGCAAAAAAAGCTGATACAATATTCTCTGAATTGTACAAGGGAGGTTTGGGGAAAACTTGAACAGATGTGGTTATCAAGGACATGGATTTGGAGCACATTCGCCACCCCCAAAACAAGGGGCAATTTCCTCCAGCCGTTGGTAAAACGAAAAAAGAAAACCAAGAAAAAGGTACCGGGTTAACAGGAGCGTAACCACCGATTTCCCAATGAAACTCAATTGGTCCGTTTCAAGTGCACCCGGGTTTCTGTTTTACTGAGGGAAAGGTGGGGGTCTTAGTCCCCTTTCCCCTTTTTCGCACTTGCTTCAGACAATGTTTTCGTTGCTGCGATAAGGACTTTTTCCGTGTTATAGATGACGGGCCTCCTGGGTTACCCCACCCCCTGTAACTAAGACCCTGCTATAACCTGCTGTTATAGTGACGGACCAGCCCCGCTCTCACCGCACCACTGTAACTCCAGCCTGTTTGCCTAACCTCTTACCCCGTTTTCAGCCCCACCCCTTTATCAGTAAATTTTCCTTTAACCCCCTTGAAACAGAATGGGATTTTCAGACAGGCCTCTTGACCTAATGGGGGCTCTGTTTCGTTTGCTTACATTTTAATGTCCGGGGGAACAACGTCACCCGTAGAATGGCAAGTACCCCTAGCCCCAGAGTATTTGAAAACTGTTGTTTTTTAAAATAGTTTATTTTTATTGCGAAATTTTTTGATGGGGGTCCATCGGGGGCCCCGTGCGGGTTTTTTGGGGCATCTGGTTACAGCTTATGGATAGTCAATGTCCCTTTCACTAAAATGTTCAAAGCGATTTTTCCGGCACTTTTTATCTTTGGGGGCAGAGGGGTTTGAGGGTTTATGTGCGGTCCCGGCGGGGTATTTAATGTCCATTTAACTAAAGGGACTCAAAGACTCCTTTATCCGGGACTTTTAAATTTTGGTCGTGGGTTTTAAAGGGGAAAAGCCCGCAGTCCAGGGCAGGTATAGTCAATGTCCTTCAACTAAAAAAACTGTTCAAAGACTTCTTTCTTTTTCCCGGGCCTTTTAAACTGTGGGTCATGCGGTTTAGGGCATGGTGGTTTAAAGGGCAGGTTAGTCAATGTCCCGTTCAAATAAAATGGTGGTTAAGACTCTTTTTTCCCGCACTTTTAAAATTTTGGGTCATCAGGTTTGAGGGTCATGCTGCGGTACAGGACAGGGGATGTCAATGTCCCGTTCAATAAAAAGGTGGTTTAAAGACTCCCTTTTTGCATTTTTTGTCCTGGGGTTTGCTGGTTTGGGATCTGCTGTGGTACAGGGCAGGGTTTGTCAATGCCCGTTAACTAAATGATGGTTTTAAATAATCCTGCCCTTTTTGGCACTTTTTAAATTTTTGGGTAAAGCAGGGGTAAGGGCATGCTGGTTTCAAAGGGTATAAATAGTCTGTGCCTTTTTTTTTGTACTTTTGCCAATTGTCTGCCAAAGATGTAGCACTATCCATTTTTGTTTTGTGTTAATTCCCCGCTTTCCTCCCCTGTTTAATATAAGAATGAAAGCTGTTGTTTCTCCCCTAGACTTTAATGGTCCTTGGGATTATTATTTCGGTATCGGATATCGGATGATAATTTCCTAACGATATCGATCCCTAAGATAGTTCACAATCGCTCATCACTAGTGACAACGCACCCTCTGGGCATTTTTAGGAAGGATGAGATAGGTAGACAAAGAGGTAGAAATAAGCAACAAAGGGATACTTCAACATCAGGTTCATTTTTGGGTCCTCTCAATATACATCTCTTCACTGCTTTGAACACTGACATCTTTGTCAGGGAATAGGTGTTTTATAATTGTGTATGTCTGCAGTTGAGTGAAAGCAGCATAATAAAATCTTCAAACCCCCAATAGATATCTACATACTCTCTTCATTGAAATTCTAAAAAAGTAGGGTATTATTAAAGCAGAATGAGCTAGAGAATATGTATAGTTTGGCATGAATCCATATTGAACATAGTTTCCTTAGCTATTACAAATTTCATGTGCCTTTATAATTTTATCAGTCTGCTGCCCTCTTCTTTTTAAATGCCCTTATTTATTCATGGAAGAATATTGATCTTTAGTATTGAATGCCTTTAGAATAACAAGAACACAGTGCTCAGATATACTTTAAAAACATTGCATTTCCAGTAATGCCAGGTTTCGAAACTTTCACTAGAAGAATTTTCATTTTCAGACATTGACTGCTTATTATACATCATGAGCAAGATTAAAAATAGCAAATATGTCACATTTCAGAGACTTCTATCCTATAATGCTCCACATCAACAAGGAACCTTGCTGAAAATGATAGGCAACAATCAGCTCAGTGTTTTTCCATTTGTGTAAATCATCCCTTGAGCAGATACACAAGGGCATGAGGTACATGCAATAATTTGATAGGCATGTACAGTATGAACAAGAGGGTGCCACAAAGATTGTTGTTTAGTTAAACCCCTTAAGGATGCAGCCAGTTTTGACCTCTGTGGCAGTGACATGTCTCTTTATGTGGGAATAACTTTTTGATACTTTTACCAATCCATGAGATTCAGAGATTCTTTTCTCATAGCGCACTGTGATTTAAGTCAGTACTAAACTTTATTCCTTATAATCCTTGTTTATATGTGAAATATATCAAAATGTTGCAAAAATTTTCAAACAAAATGTTCTGCATATAAGAAAAGATTACCACACAAAATAGTTTAAAACTTGCATTTACCATATGACTACTGTACATCGACATTATTTTTTAAGTGCCTTTTCATTTTTTACAACATTAGGGGGCTGTAAAACCCCTAATGTCATAAAAAAATGAAAAGGCATTTAGTAGCAATTTAGTAGCAATTTTTTCACATTTTCAAAAAGAAAATTTGCAACACAGATTTTTAGGGACCAGTTATCTTATAACTTGGCTTTGAAGGGCCTGTAGGTTAGATACCGCCATAAATGAATCCATCTAAAAAACTACACTCCGTTAAGTAGTTAAAACAGTGCTCAAGAAGTTTGTTAACCCTTTGGGGGTTTCACATACATTAAAGCATAGTGGAAGTTAAAAATCAAAATTTCATTTTTTTGCCGGTTTTCAATTTGTATCCATTATTTACTGGAACATAGTAGATGATAACAGGGAAACACAACTCAACATTGATTCCCCTGATTCTGCCATTTTTTGTGACCCTAGTGAGCTATTTGACTCAACCACAAGCCCCAAAGTAGGATGAGCACCTACTAGATTTTAGGGTCTCATTTTCATTAGGATATTTCTTACAAGGATTCCTAGAAAAAAAAAGCATCCTAAAATGTATTATGTAATTTCTACTAAGTTCTGCAATACCTTATGTGTGGGTGTAAATTGCTGTTTGGGTGCATGACAGGGATGAAGTGTTATTTGGCTTTTGGAACACAGACTTTGGTGGATGCTATGTCGCATTTTCAAAGCCCCCAAACTATTAGAACAGGTGAAATCTTCCAGAAGTCACCCCATTTAGGATTCAACACCCCTCAGGGAACAACCCTGTGGGTTCATACAATGATAGCTCGACCCAATATATGTAGTTTTTTTTTATGTTGAGCACTTAAAACAGTAAAACAGTATTTATGCAATACTTAAGTATCGCTATGTTCTGATAGCCATCATTTTCTTAGGTTTTCATATATGAGCTGTGTAAGGGTGTCTTGTTTCACAGGATGAACTGATATCTTTATCAGTACCACTTTTGGTGTTTATATGACTTTTTGATCACTTTTTATTCCATTTTTTGTGCAGCTGGATGAACATAAATCGCAATTCTAATTTTTTTTTTTTGTTTATCGTGCAGGTTAAATAACATGGTAGATTTTTGGCCTGGGTCATGATGCACGCAACAATATCAAATATGTGTAACTTTATTTTTGATCTTTTTGCAATGATTGCCATTTGAAATAGGGAAAAGGCGGTTTATTTTTTTGTGTGTGTGTTTGTATTTCATTTTGTTTCCCCACTGAGAACCTGAGAAAACTGCTGTTCATAAACATTTGCCAACCACTCATGCAGCCCCAAATCATGTCACCACTGTGCTTCACGGTAGGCAAGACACACTAGTCTCTGTACTCCTCATCTGGTTGCTACAACACATGCTTGGTACCATCTGACCCAAATAAGTTAATCTTGGTCTCATCAGACCACTGGGCATGGTTCCAGTAATCCATGTCCTTAGTCTGCTTGTCTTTAGCAAACTGTTTGCGGGGGCTTTCTTGTGCATTATCTTTAGAAGTCCTTCTGGGACGACAGCCTTGTGGACCAATTTAATGCAGTGTGCGGCATATGGTCTGAGCACTGACAGGCTGACCCTCCACCCATTTAACCTCTGAAGCAATTATGGCAACACTCATATGTCTATTTTGAAAAATCAACTCAACTTGAAAAATCTACTCAACTTCTTTGGTCGACCATGGTGAGGCCTGTTCTGATTGGAACCTGTCTTGTTAAAATGCTGTATGGTCTTGGCCACCATAATAAAGCTCAGTTTCAGGGTGTTATCAATCTTTTTATAGCCTAGGCCAGCTTTTTGTAGTGCAACAATTATTTTTTTCTGATTTCTTCAGACAGTTTTTTGTCATGAGGAGCCATGTTGAACTTCTAGTGACCAGTGTGAGTGAGTGTGAGAACAATAACATTTTGTATATACTTAATATGTGCTTATCATGAAAATGTACATCTTGTCCCACAAAAAGCAAGCCCTCATACTGCTATGTCTATAAAAAATTAAAAGTCTTGGATCTTGGAAGACAGTGAGGAAAAAACACAAAATTAAAAAATGGGCTAGTCTTGCAGGAGTTAATAGATCCATATACAGATAAAGTAAAAGGGTTATTCATAGGGTTATAAAAATGCATTTAACTTTTTCAATACTGTAAACTGAAAGAAACTTACTAATATACTTTCTTTTTAGCATTTGGACAGCTTCTTCACTGAATAATCATGTCACATAACCATTCTATTGCTGTATACGACCCAAATGAGTGATGTTACGTATTCTAGTAATGTGTCCCCTCTCAGCTCTTATAAATCTGAAATATACATCAATCATCATGAAAAATCCTCCAGTAGAAAGGTAAAAATCACCGTAGTAGTGTAAAAACATAGACCAGTGCTACCACCCTGTTGGAAGATGTCATGCCAGTAAATAATGCTACCACAATGGAATGGGGTAATTACAAGAGTATGCGCCCCTGCCATACATGGTTTGTTTTTTTTAATTATGAAGTTTAATAGCCTTTTAAAATCTCATAAAGCAGTCATAAAAATGGCACCATGCAGTAAATAGGTAAACTGTTATAAAGGTTCTAAATTATAAAAAGGTCAGCGATACATACATGAGAGTACGGCAAATTTTCCAAGGAGCCCAGAACTTGCATCACAGGCAGCCACAGTGCCTCCATGAAGAGTGAGCCACTTTTTTCCCAATTCCCTATGCTCATACAGCTCAAATTTGATCTGGATTTTAGCATGAGTTCTCCACTAAAATCCCCTTTAAACTTACTTTCAAATCCAATGACAATCCACCTCCAGTGCAAACTGTGTCAGCCTTGTACATCTTCCATTGGATTTTTACCCAGTGCATGAACATACCCAAATCTACATGGCAATGAACTCAACATTCTTGACTTTTGTAATTTACTTTGCTGATAAACATTACCACCTTGAGTCTCTTAGATAAATGACTACAAATGTCATCATTTACTGATCATTTCTAAATTAAGCACTTTTAATATTGGATTAATTTGCAATATATATGATTCTTTGATTTAATGTTTTTTTGTGACACACACATTGATTTCTAGGATTAACAGTCTAGCAGAAACTTTTAATAAATTATATCTCTAAATTGTCTTAAAAGAAGCGGCTTTATCATTCATTCATATTCATATTCTTAGCACATAATAGATTTTGCATTCAATGCAATCCTGAAAAGTCAGCATAATAAGCCACAAGTTCAATTTAAGATGATCCTTCCACAGTGTTCCTCAAGTGAGATACTTGTAAAAGAACAACCAAGCTTACCAGAGAGGATAGTAGTATAATTTATATAATCTAAAATTAATTTCATTAGAATGATTCATCCTTAAGAGCAGATTTAAATATAAAATAATACAATTTAAATTTGCTATAGCAGAGAAAGGTGTGTGTGTGTTTTTTAAAAAAAAAGTTAGTATTTTGAGAGTCTGGAATATTAAAGTAATGCATACAGGGTAGCTGATATCAACATGAGTAAATTCAAGAGGTTTTCTTATGTACCAGAAAGTTCCTTCAACATTGTATGAGACCTCATTCACTTTCGACCGCCATCTTAGTTCAGACCGGGATTCATTTAGCTCTTCAGATCGCCGCCCTTGGTAGAACAGTATTGGCACACTAATATCCCGACACCAGGATTGTCGTTTAAAACTGGTATCAGCCAGCTTTATTGAGACACAGGAAAAATACAAACAAAATACAAACAAAACCTCATGCCGTCAGGCCACTGAGTAAACATACACAGAGAGACCCTCTCTAATTTGTGGTCTGGACCTAATGTCCAGTACCACAAGACATCTTAGTATAGTCGGTACAGTCACTCTACTGTAAAGGCTTCCCTCAAGCCACTGGGGCCAGAGCTCTTTCCTTGGCTCTACTGCTCCAAACTTCCAGTTAGCAACCACACCCCCAGATCGCCTGTAACACTAGGCTTTTGATAAGCCTCCAGAGACCTGCACAAAAGCTGTCCTGGAACACGGGGAGTAGACACCCACCCAACACGTTGTCTACTGCCGATAAGAGCCACCCCAGAACAGCCAAAAAAAACTTACTCCCAAATGCTTACTGCGGGGACAACAATATTACATGTTAAAATTTTTTGTAAGGCCGAAAACAGACATGCGTCCATCCAGTTCAGCCCATTTTGCTGAACCATGGTGGCATTTTGCTTGCAGGTGTCCTCCTCTTCTCTGCTCTGAATAACCTGGGAAATAAAAAGAATAATTAAGTTTAAGGGTTGTTCATGAAAATTGATGAACTTTCCAGCTTTCCTTTACAATCTTCAATTGAAAGAGTCCCATTAGATTTCTGTGTTGTGAAAATTTTTGCTACCACTCGAAATAAAGTAGGAAGCAATTCATATAAGTGATAAGTAGAGATGGGCGAATTTCTAAAAAAATTCGGTTCGGTCACTTCGCCGAATTTTCCGACAAAATTTGTTTCGGTCCGAATTACTTCTGCACGAATCGCGTAAAAAACAGCTATTTCCAGGCTGCACAGAGCCTGCAGGTGCTGTAAACGTTTGCCATGTTTAAAATATGGGGGGAGTTTTTTTTGGTCTTCTAAAATTTGTTTTTTAGTATACACCAAATGATGCCGCCGGTCTTAAATCGCTTCATAAAAATTCGCTGGGGGCATTAAGAGGGCAAAACTGCCCAAAAAATCAAGGGGAAATGTACCTGAAAAAAGCTGCCAGCAAAAGCTGAACAAAAAAAAGCGAAGCTAGGGGGCAACATTAGGGGACGAGTGTGGGGGTGACGGCGGCAGCCACAGAAAGCAGAGTCAGACAGTGTCAAAATGACAGGGTCTGGGGTGGCCGCAGCAGCTATGGGGTCAGAGAGGGAACAATGAAAAGTTGGGGGTCCGACAGCAGCTTAGCTGAGGTCAGACAATGGCACAATGACATTCTGGAGGTGGCAAAACAGTAGTAGGCACAGGGGGCAAAGGACAGAAGGGGAGGTCACGGAAAGCAGCAGCATGAGGTCAGGCAGTGGCACAATGACATTCGGAGGGGGCTAAAACAAAGGCCAAAAGGTGGCACAATGACAAGAATGGAGGTCACGTAGCAAGCAGGGTCGGCAGGGGGCAAATGACATTCGGGGAGGTGCAAAACTGAGTGGGCCACAGATTGGCACAATGAAAACAGTGTGGTACGCAGCCCACAGCACCCCATGAGGTCAGGCATGGCACAATGCTTCTGGAGGGGGCAAAAACAAGGAGGCCACAAGTGGCACAATGAGAGAGAGTGGAGGTCATGGTAGCAGAAAGCTGGGTCAGGCAGGGGCACAAGAAATTCTGGAGGGGGCAAAAACTGGACTAGACAATAGAGTGGCACAATGAAGAGTGGGGTCCAAACAGCAGCATGAGGTCAGGCAGGGGAAACAATGACATTCTGGAGGGGGCAAACAGTATGGGGGCCCCCAGAGGGGCACAATGAACGTGTGGGGGTCACAACAGCAGCCACAGAACAGCTGAGGTCGGGCAGTGGCACAATGACACTGGGGTGGCTAAAACGGGAGTGGCCACAGATGGCACAATGAGAGAGTGGAGGTCAGGGAGCACCATGGGGTTCAGGGCAGTGGCACAATGGCATTCGGGAGTGGCAAAAACTGGTTTAGGCCACAGAGGGGGCACAATAAAGAAAGTGGAGGTCCGACAGCACATGAGGTCGGCCCAGTGGAACAATGACATGCGGGAGGGGGCAAAACAGTGTGGCCACGAGTGGCACAATGACCAGGTGGAGGTCACAACAGACCCACAACAGCATGAGGTCGGGCAGGGGCACAATGAAATTCTGGAGGGGGCAAAACAGGGAGCCACAAGTGGCACAATGACAGAGAAGGGAGGTCACGGTAGCAGAGCATGAGGTCAGGGGGCAAATGACATTCTGGGGTGGCAAAACGTAGTAGGCCACAAGTGGCAAAAATGACACGTTGGGGGGTCACGACAGCAGCCACAGCAAACATAGGTCAGGCAGGGGGCAAAAATGACATTCGGGAGGTGGCAAAAACAGGAGTAGGCCACAGAGTGGCCAATGACAAGAATGGAGTCACGGTAGCACCCAGCATGGGGTCAGGCGGGGGCACAAGACATTCTGGGGGTGGAAAAACTGGAGTGGGGCCCAGAGTGGCACAATGCACAGTGGGAGGTCAGGGAAGCAGCCCCAAAGCAGCAGCATGAGGTCAGGCAGTGGCACAATGACTTCGGAGGGGGCTAAAACAAGAGTAGCCAAAAGGTGGCACAATAAAGAGAGGGGAGGTCAGGTAGCAGCAGCATAGGTCAGGCAGTGGCACAATAAAATTTGGAGGTGTAAAAAACTGGAATAGGCCCAGAGTGGCACAAGACGAGAGGGAGGTCACGACACGCATGAGTCAGGAGGGAAAAATGACATTTGAGGTGGCAAAACAGTAGTGGGCCCACGAGTGGCACAATGACACGTGTGGAGGTCATGACAGCACCCACAGCAACAGCAGTGGGGCAGTGGGCAAAATGACCTCTGGAGGGCAAAAACAGGAGTGGGCCACAGAGTGGCACAATGACAGTGTGGAGGCAGGACAGCACCACAGCAGAAAGCATGAGGTCAGGCAATGACACAATGGCATTCTGGAGGTGGGCTAAAACGGGAGTAGGCCACAGAGTGGCCAAAGACAGAATGGGGGTCACGCAGCACCCAGCAAACTGAGGTAAAGCAGTGCAAAAAAAGGGAAATTCTGGAGGTGGCAAAAACTGGAGTGGGCCCAAAAAAAGAGTGGCACAATAAAAGAGAGTGGAGATCACGGTGCAGCACTGAGGTCAGGCAGTGGCACAATAAATTTCGGGAGGGCTAAAACTCGATAGGCTACGAGGGCACAATGACACAGTGTGGAGGTCAGACAGCAGCCACAACAGCAGCAGAGGAGGCAGAGGCACAATACATTTGGAGGGGGATAAAAAGGCGTAGCCACAGAGTGGCAAAATGAATTGGGGGTAAAGACGAACCACAGCAGCAGCATGAGGTCGCTTGGCACAAGACTTTTGGGGGGCTAAAACAGGATAGGCCACAAGTGGAACAATGACAGAGATGGAGATCACGGTAGCAGCAGCATGAGTTCGGGCAGGGGCAAATGAATTTGGGAGGTGGTAAAAACGGAGTAGCCACAAGGGGCACAATGACTGGAGGGAGGGAGGGCGGCAGCACATGAGGTCAGGCAGGGGGCACAATGCCATTTGGGGGTGCAAAACAGTAGTAGGCCCAGAGGGGGCAAATGACACAGTGGGAGGCACGACACAGCCACGGCAGCTTTGGGTCAGCGTGGCACAATGAATTCTGGAGGTGGCTAAAACAGATGGGCACAGAGGGGGCCAAGGGACATAGTGGAGGTCACGGTGCAGCGCATAGTTGGGCATGGCACAATGACATCGGAGGTGGCAAAACTGGAGGGGGCCACGAGTGCAAAATGACACTGTGGAGGTCACGACAGCGAGCATGAGGTCAGGCGGGGGCAGAATGACATTCTGGAGGTGGAAAAAAAACGGGAGTGGGGCCGCAGAGGGGGCACAATGACAGAGAGTGAGGCACGGTAGCAGCAGAGAATAAAGGCAGGGGCACAATGACATTCTGGAGGGAAAAAAAACGGGAGTAGCCCGGTGGAAAATAAACCAGTGTGGAGGTCACGACGCACCCAGATGGGGTCGGCATGGCACAATAACATTCTGGGGTGGCTAAAACGGGATAGGCCAAGAGGGGGCACAATGACAGAGAGGGGGGGGTCACGGTAGCACAGCATAGGTCAGCAGTGGCACAATGACATTCTGGAGGTGGCTAAAACAGGAGAAAACCCCCCACGAGGGGCAAAATGAAAAAGGATTTGGGGGGTCCCGGTAGAGCAGCATGAGTCAGGCAGGGGAAAATGACATTCTGGGGTGGCAAAAACGAGTAGGCCACAGAGTGGCACAATGACACAGTGTGGGGGTCACACGAAAGCACATGAGGTCAGGCAGTGGCACAATGACTTCTGGAGGGGGCTAAAACGGATTGGGCCAAGAGGGGCACAATGACGAAGTGGGGGTCAGGGTAGCCCGCAGCATGAGGTCAACGTGGCAAAAGAATTCGGGGAGGTGGCAAAACTTTAGTAGGCCATAAGTGGCAAAATGAACTGTGGGGCACGACAGCACCACAGCAACAACATGGGGTCGGGCATGGCACAATGAACCTGGAGGTGTAAAACAAGAGTAGGCCAAAAGGGGGACAAGACAGAGAGTGGGGGTACGGTAGCAGCAGCATGAGGTCAGGCAGGGGCAAATGACATTCGGGAGGTGGCAATAACGGGATTAGGCCCAAGGGCCAATACACAGTGGGGAAGTACGACAGGCAGCCACAGCAGCAGCATGAGGTCGGGCATGGCACAAGACATTCTGCAGGTGGAAAAAACGGGAGTGGCCCACAGGTGGCAAAATGACACAGTGTGAAGGTCACGAACAGAGCATGGGTCAGCAGGGGCACAATGACATTCTGGAGGTGGCTAAAACGGGGGTAGGCCCAGAGTGCAAAATGACAGAGGTGGGATCCGAAACAGCAGCAGGGTCAGGCAGGGGCACAATGACATTCTGGGGTGGCAAAAAGGATGGGCTAAAAGGTGGCAAATGCACATTTGGGGAGGCACGCAGCAGCCACAGCAGCGCATGAGTCAGGCAGTGCACAATGACATTTGGAGGTGGATAAAACAGGATAGCCACAGAGGGGCACAATGACACAGTGGGAGGCTACAGAAGCCACAGCAGCAGCATGAGTCAGGCAGGGGGCCAATGACTTTCTGGAGGGGCAAAAAAAACGGGGTGGGCACAGGGGGGCACAATGACACAATGTGGAGATCACGAAGCAGCGCATGAGGTCGGGCAGTGGCCAATAATTCGGAGGGGCTAAACGGGGTAGGCAACAGAGGCACAATGACAGAGTGGAGACCCCGGTAGAGCATGAGGTTCAGGCAGGGGCACAATGAATTTGGGGGGGGAAAAACAGTAGAGGCCACAGAGGGGCACAATGACACAATGGGAGGTCACGACAGCAGCCACAGCAGCAGCATGAGTCAGGCATGGCAAAAGACATTCTGGAGGGGGCAAAAAAGGGAAATAGGCCACAGAGGGGCACAATGACAGAGATGGAGGTCCGGTACAGCACATGGGTTGGGCATGGACAATGACATTCTGGAGGGGGCAAAAACGGGAGTAGCCACAGAGTGCAAAATGACACAGTATGGAGGTCCCAGCAGCAGATGAGGCACATGGCACAATGACATTTCGGTGGGGGCTAAAAAGGAGGTCACAGAGGGGCACAATGACAAGAATGGGGTCAGGTAGCAGCAAAATGGGGAAGGCAGGGGCACAATGATATTCTGGAGAGCAAAACGGGAGTAGGCCACAATTGGCACAATGACATTCGGGAGGTGGAAAACAGTAGTGGGCCACAGAGTGGCACAATGACACGTGGGAGGCACGACCAGCCCCACAAAAGCCTGAGGTCAGGCAGTGGCACAATGACTTTCGGGAGGGCTAAAACGGGATAGGCCACAGTGGCACAATGACAGAGAGGGGGGGGGTAAACGGTAGCAGCGCATGGGGTCGGCGTGGCAAAATGACATTCGGGAGGGGGGCAAAACGGAGTGGGCCACAAAGTGGCACAATGACCATTTGGGGAGGTCAAAAAAACAGCGCAGTTAGGTCAGACAGTGGCACAATGACTTTCTGGGGGGGGCAAAAAATGGAGAGGGGCCCCCTCCCTCTATCCCCACTGTATTCTCCCACGGTGTTTGCGGGTAAACCCCCCGTTTCCTCATCTCCCTACCCCCTCCAGCTGCTCCTTCCCCCTCTTGTCACCTTGGTGAAAACCCACTCATTCAAGACAATGCTTCTGCCCCAATGTCCTCTTCCTCCCCCCTCCTCCATTTTAGCCCCCTGGGGACTATTTTCCGCGAGATGTAGTCGCCACATTCCCGTCCCTGCCCGACAGATTTTTCAGCATTTTTCCACGATTTTGAAGCAGTGGAATGACTTATTCACCCCAAAATTCCCTGGCAATGACAAAAACGTCGCCTCCTCAAAGGGCCCAAAACAAAGGCGGGTTTCCCCGGCATGACTCCCACGGCTGAATCAAAGTTACACAGGGGATACTCCTTCCGCCTGGATCATCGAAAATCGTTAATGACCTTTTTCTGTTCATACGTCGTCCAACATGTGCAGGGCGGGAATTCCCAATTTTTGGGAAAACATCGCATATCGAGTGGTTGGGGGGGCCGTTCGCCGCTGCAACTCGGGGAGGATGTTCCGGGCTTTTTACAATGGATAAATGCATCACAGTTTCCTGGCCATTTTTTGAATCTTCTAAAGATCTGGGGAAAGACTCGGGGAAACCTTTCACAACCAGATTGAACACGTGCGCCATGCAGGGCTGCCCCCCTCCCTGGGGTGCAGCGCGGAAACCCCATTTCCTCCATTGTCCGTCACCAGGGTTTCCGATTTGCAGTTGCAGGGAAAAGCCAAATATCGATTTCTTGCTGAAAGAGCGGAGAATTCCCCCCTGGTGACTTCTTCGCCAAAAAGGGGCAAGCCGGGTTAAACTGCGTGCCCCCGCGTCCCTACACTGTGGTATGATGGACATACTTGGGAGGCTGAGATGGGGTGGTGGTGGTGGGGGAGGAGGAGGGGGGACATTGGCGCAGGAGCCACTTTGACAACGTGGAGGAGAAAGCGGTGTCTCCGTCCAAGTTGTTGGTGTCCGGGGCAGAAGAATTTTCACCCCGGGGGCCCGTAAAGGACATGAACGGGCCCTGACCGTATTTAAGCTCCAGCGTCCGGCTCCCGGGCACCTTGTAACAAACCCAAAAGCTAAAGGGCTGGCCCACTTTCTTTCTGCACATTTATGAAGTGCGGTACCCCTTTTTTGGAAAAAATTAGGGCTTGGAAACCCTTCCATCTCGGCTCGGACAAGCCATTAGTTCTCTGAAGGGTGCAGAGTTCACCTTTTTTGAAAGGGGGGGACGCAGTACCCAATTTGGGACAGGAGCATGGTCAGCTTCTGCACCTTAGGATGGTTGGACGTATACTGTTGTCTCTTTGCAATCGCCTCGCTTAACGACTGCTGGCGCCATGAGTAGCGAGGAGCAGGAGCATCTGGACCAGGAGATGATGTCTAGTGTTGAGCGATTACGTTGACTATCGTCATCGGGTCGATGGTCGATGACGGCAATAACCAATAAAATATTCGATGGTCGATGATAGATTATCACCGATGACCATTGAAGTCTATGGGAGAGCAACAACACATTCATTCTTACACCCAAACAGGGCTGGAGAAGCTGGAATTAACATCCACAACAGTCAAATGGATACGTGCTACATCTTAGGCAACACACTTAGGTTATAAAAAGCCACAGAAAAAAAACTCACAACACCATTCACTATACTGTCTTGTACCAAAAGCATGACCCTTAAACCTGCATCACCCACAAATTAAAAAAGTGCCAGAAGGCAGTATGATTTGAACCATCATTTTACTTGAACTGGACATTAAATATCCCTGTCCTGGAACGCAGCATGAGCCCCAAACCTGCATGACCCCCAGATTTAAAAGTGCCGGAAAAAGGAGTCTTTCAACCACCATTTTACTTGAACTGGACATTGACAATATCTATCCTGTACCGCAGAATGACCATTAAACCTGTCTGACCGACAGATTAAAAAGTGCCGGGAAAAGGAGTCTTTCAACCACCATTTTAGTTGAACTGGACATAGACTATCCCTGTACTGGGCCACAGCATGAGCCCCAAACTGCATGACCCCCAGATTTAAAAAAGTGCCGGAAAAGAGTCTTTCAACCACCATTTTAGTTGAACTGGACATTGACTATACCTGTCCTGTACCGCAGAATGACCATTAAACCTGTCTTACCCAAAGATTAAAATGTGCAAGAAAAAGGAGTCTTTCAACCCCATTTTAGTTTCACTGGACATTGACTATATCTGTCCTGTACCGCAGAATGACCATTAAACCTGTCTGACCCACAGATTAAAAAGTGCCGGAAATAGGAGTCTTTCAACCACCATTTTAGTTTCACTGGACATTGACTATACCTGTCCTGGGCCACAGCATGAGCCCCAAACCTGCATGACCCCCACAGTTAAAAAGTGCCGGAAAAAGGAGTCTTTCAACCACCATTTTAGTTTCACTGGACATAAACTATACCTGTCCTGGGCCACAGTATGACCCCTAAACTTGTTTGACCTCCAAATTAAAAAGTGCCGGGAAAAGGAGTCTTTGAACCACCATTTTAGTTGAACTGGACATTAACTATATCTGTCCTGTACCGCAGTATGACCAGTAAACCTGTCTGACCCACAGATTAAAAAGTGCTGGAAATAGGAGTCTTTCAACCACCATTTTAGTTTCACTAGACATTGACTATACCTTTCCTGGGCCACAGCATGAGCCCCAAACCTGCATGACCCCCACCAATTTAAAAACTGCCGAAAAAGGAGTCTTTCAACCACCATTTTAGTTGGTGCGGACATTGACCATTCCTGTCCTGGGTCCACAAGCATGTCCTCAAAACCTGTTTGATCCACAGATCACAAAGTGACACTATGCTATTTTTACAGTGAACTGTCATTTAGTATATTTTTTGGTAACTGACATTTGTTTACAGAATGTATTAGGTAAGTTTTATTTATGGTTTTACATTATATAATTTTGCCTTTTTTTTCAAGTGTGATAACATACAACATACACCCCTCCCTGCAGTTTTTAAAAGGTATTTTTTACACTGTAGATGTTTAATTCGTCGCACACCCCATAAGGTAATTACAAATGTCCTAATCATCCCAAACACTTCTTTAGTTGAGAAGACATACATTTGCCCCTCCTGGCTTATGAGAGTGATTCACCAATCAATTCATGTTTCATTTTCCTCCAAATCCTTTTTCATGATTAGGGACAGACTCCCCTGGAGATCAAATGAACGACCTCCATAGTGACTCCAGCCCCCAGAAAATTTGAAGTCTCCATGTCCTCGAATAACCTACATCTGACAAGTCTTCCTGTACCTCCCTTGTACAATTCCAGAGGAATGGTTTTACAAGCTATTTTGGTACATGCAAGTTTTTTAGTAGTTTAATTCTAGAAAACAAATTTTTAAAATAGGATGGAATGCCCACCATGTCTTGTTTCTCTTTTTTTAATTGTATTAAATGGTGTGTCTCAATACAGGTATTGCTAGCTATGTTAAAGAATCTTGCAAAGAACAAGTCATTTTGCAATATGTGTCCATATAACAGTGTCCTACCTATTCCTTATCAGACAGCACCAACACCCTTGAGCCCACTCCTTGACAATTGTGAAGAACAAATTTCTGTTAGAAACAACCATTTTTTAAAAAATAGGACCTGTAGTATAGCTGCATGTCACAGTCAAAATGCCCCCAAAGTTAATACAAAGCATGACCCTTGAGCCACTTGGACAATGTAAGAACAAATGTCTGTTAGAAACCACATTTTTTTTAATAGGACCTGTAGTATAGCTCATATCACAGCAAAAATGCCCCAAAAATGTAAAACATGACCCTGAGCCACTTTGGACATTGTGAAAACAATGTCTGATCGAAACAACTTTTTTTATAATATGACCTGTAGTAAACTGCATGTTCAACAGCAAAATCCTCCAAAAATTCAAAGCATGACCCTTGAGCCACTTTGACAATTGGGAAGAACAAATGTCGTTAGAAACAAAATTTTTTATAATAGGACCTGTATATAGCTGCATTCATAGCAAAATGCCCCAAAATCAAAGCATGAAACTTGATCCACTTTAAACAGATTGTGAAGAAACAAATCGTCTGTAAAGAAACAAATTTTTTTATTAATAAGACCCTGTAGTAAGATGCATGTCACATGCAAAATGCCCCCAAAAATTTAAAACAGACCCTTGAACACTTTTGACAATTTAAGAAAAAATGTCGTTTAGAAACAACATTTTTTTAGAATAGGACCAAAATGTTGCTGCATTACAAAGCAGCATGACCCCAAAAAAATTATATAAATGACTTCTCAGCCACTGTTTAAAAAATGTGAGAGAAATGCCACTTAGAAGGCACATTTCCTGTTCCAAAGGACCATAATTATTGCTGTATCTCACAGCAACATGACCCCAAAAAATTATAATAATATACTTCTACAGCCACTATTAAAATGTGATGGAGAAATTGCCACTTAAAAGCCACAGTTCTGTTCCAAGGACATGAATTATTGCTGTATTCAAGCAACATGACCTCAAAACCATTGACAATGCGAAAACTTTAAAGATAAAGTGAGTAATGGAATACGGTGTTTTGTCATGGAAACCTTGCTGTCTTTTGCAGTCACCTCACTGCAAAACAAGCAAAAATGAACTGTTGGGAAAAGAGAATAAAAATTGCAAGTAGAAATGAGCTTTAAAAAAAAAGTTTTTCAAGAGGACCTTTTCTGTTTGAAATGAAATGTGAAAGTAGACCCGGCAACTAATCGTGACCTCCAATGGGGGCCACAACATCATCAGAGATCCATGCCGATTCATCTTGATGAAAGTCAAACCGATCCACATTATCTGTGGAAAGCCGGATGCTTTGTCTGTAATGACTCCTCCAGCTGTGCTGATGGTCCCTCAATATGACGCAGCTGCTGGGGCAGGACAACAACCTCTATGGCGTGGCGAGCGAGCTCGGGCCATTCGTACCATTTTGGATACCCAGACGTCATTAGGTCCAAACACATACAAAAACATCGGTGGTTGAGACGCAGATAGTCGTGCACCATGATCTTAAGCTGATTCTCTGTGTGTGGATGTGGTGCCCTGCTTTGCATGCGTTGGGCAGCCTGAATCTTTAAAGGAATTCACATCCTTTTCCTAGTAACTGCAGGTCTCTTTGTTAGGTGCAAAACACCACTTTTAATTATCAGTATACATTTCAATAGTGTTCATTTTCATTTTTGCCCATTCCACCTTTGTTTGATATATCCAGCCTCGTACATAAATTAGAATACAGCAAGTCATCACAAGTTGTAGGTGCCAATAAATACCTTGTAATATCCCGAATAAATTTTCAGATACGTGTTTTTTGCACTGGTGCACTACAGCTTTGTTCATGAATTTGATCCAGCCATTTTTGAATTAACACAGGTGAAATTGATAGGTGCCAAAAAATACCTTTTTATTATCCAAATACATTACAGATACGTGTTTTTTGCACTTTTGCAGAGTCCAGATTTTGTTGATAGAATCCACAGTTGCAGTTAAACTTGAATCAGCAATTGTGTATTACCACAGTGAAATGAATTAGGATGCTAAAAAAATACCTTTAATTATCCGAATACATTACAATATACTGTTTTTTTGACTTGTGCACTACCAGCTTTGTTCATTGAGGCACCCTTGCACTTAAATGTGAATACTGCAATTTTTTTCACCACGGTGAATTGATAGGTGCCAAAGAATACCATTTTTTATTATCCGAATACATATATAACGTGTTTTTTTTGCACTTTTGCCCCATCCAATTTGTTGATAGAGCCACCTTGCAGTTAAATTTGAATCAAGCATTGGTGTTTTTACCTCAGGTGTATTGATAGTTGCCAAAAAAAATACCTTTTATTATCCGAATAACATTACAGGTACGTGTTTTTATGACTTTGGGTTGCACTACAACTTTGTTCATTGAGGCACCCTTGCCTTAAATGTGAATACTTGACTGCTATTTTTTAGTCACCACAGGTGAAATTGATAGGTCCAAAAAATACCTTTAATTTATCCGTAATACATTACAGATACGTGTTTTTGCACTTTTGCCCAGTCCAGATTGTTGATCAGGGCCACCTTACAGTTTAAATTTGAATCCAGCAATTGTGTAGTTACCTTAAGGATTAAACAGGTTAATTGATAGTGCCAACAAATACCTTTTATTATCCGAATACATGTACAGATACGTATTTTTTCACCTTTTGCCAGTCCAGATTTGTTGATAGAGCCACCTGCAGTTAAATTTGAGATCAGCTAATTGTGTAGTTACCCACATGTGAATTGATAGGTGCCAAAAAATACCTTTTATTATCCTAATACATTACAGAATACGTGTTTTTTTGCACTTTTAACCCAGTCCAGATTTGTTGAGAGCCACCTTGCCAGTTAAATTTGAATCCAGCAATTGTGTAGTTACCACAGTAATTGATTAGGTGCCAAAAAAATACCTTTTAATTTATCTCATACATTTACAGATACTGTTATGTTTTGCACATTTACCCAGTCCAGATCTTGATAGAGCCACCTTGCTGTTAAATTTGAATCCACAATTGTGTAGATACCACAGGTGAATTGGATATGTGCCAAAAAATACCTTTTATTATCGAATACATTACAGATACTGTTTTTTTGACTTTTGTGCACTACAGCATTTGTTCATTGAGCCACCTTGCACTTAAATGTTAATACTAGCAATTTTTAGGTCACCACAGGTGAATTGATAGGTGCCAAAAAATACCATTTTATTATTAGATACATTACAGATACGTGTTTTTTGCACTTTTGCCCAGTCAGATGTTGATAGAGCCCACTTGCAGTTAATTTTAATCAGCAATTGTGTAGTTACCACAGGTGAATTGATAGGTTGGGCAAAAAAATACCTTTTATTATCCTAATACATTACAGAATACGTTTTTTTTGACTTTTTGGTTCACTACAACTTTGTTCATCTGAGGCACTTGCACTTAATGTGAATACTGCAAATTTTTAGTCACCACAGGAGAATTGATAGTGCCAAAAATACCTTTTATTATCCGAATACATTACAGATACGTATTTTTGAACTTTTTGCCCAGTCCATTTTGTTTGATAGAGCCACCTTGCAGTTTTTAAATTTGATCCAGCAATTGTGTAGTTTAACACAGGTGAATTGGATAGTGCCAAAAATACCTTTTATTATGTGAATACATTTCAGATACGTGTTTTTTCCACTTTGGGGGCGCAGGCCAGCCTTGTTTCACTTGATAGATCTACTTTGCAGTTATTTTGAATACAGCAATTTTGTTTTGATTTGAGGGATTTGAGAATAGCTGTGATTTGCCGTCTTTTAATAAGAGAACTTCCAAAACTTTCCATACCTTCTCAAATTTTTTATATTTCTGACATGGAGTGAAATGCAGGTGGTAAGCGAGCAAAGAGGGGGTAGGACATGGAGGTAGAGGTACGAGAGAAGGTGCTCCTCCAGTGCTGGCGACAACACGCATGCCAGCGGATCATCCGTTGCAGGACCGTCAGGCCTGTCATCGCTGGGTCAGGGCCCTGTGAATCTCAGTAACGAACAGCGTCGCCAATCTGTCCTTCATGGTTAATGCAACCTGCATCCAGCAGTCTTACCTCCTCGTCCTCCAGTCACGGCCACAAATGTCGTCATCAGCATCAATCAGCATCTGTCCAACATGAAGCACCCAAATGTCAACTCGTGTACCCACCACTGTGGATAATCCATTTTCTGAAGACCTCTTTGATGACAAAATGGGGTTGGGGTCAGAAGGAGTTAAAAGATCAAGAGGCCAAAGAGGATGATATTCTCTGCTCTGACGCCCAGTTACTGATGCCATCAGAGGAGTAGAAGGAAGCCGGTCAATCGAAAAATCCCGGCGGTGGCAACGCCTTGCAGTCCCTCTTGCTTGTAGCCGCAGCTCCTGGATGCAGAATGTCAGGACGACGAAGTCACTGTGTTGATGATGATGAGATGACGACTATGCTGATCCAACGTGGGCTTTTCAGCAGAATTTGCTTGCGAGCGCTTCATCACTGGACGAGGAGGAAGACGATGGGGTAGTGTCAGTAAGGTCCGCCTCAAAAAAAGGTGAAAGTCCGCTGATATGATTCCCCAGCCACGGTCAGCGCAAACCCCCCTCCTCGCTTATCGGCCGTCAAAAAGGTCCAGGACCTTCAAGCCTGGGCCTTCTTGAGCAAGCCTCTGATTCACCCAGCGATGTCATATGCCGCCTTAAGATATAGAGGCAAGAACCTTAGGTGGTTAACCACCACCAACATGTCTAGTCACATGCAGCAATGCATGAGTTGAAATGGAGGCAACACTTGGCCAAAAAAGGCCAGACCGACCGGGCCTCCCACCACAGTCACACCCTCTGTCTCCCCCTCCTCCGCACCACCAAGCGTTCCTTTAGCTGCCCATGTCTCTCAGAACATGATCAGGATCAGCCTCCGCTTCAGCCTCCACCGTCGCCCGAGTACCACACACACCAGAGACCCATCCTACCTCTTCTCCTCCGCCAGTTTGACGACCTGCATCGCCGTACAGCGGCCAGTCTAGCAGCCAGCCCTTCGTCTTCCAGGTTTGGAGCAGAAGAAAACACTTTAACCCAAACCATCCCAAAGCCAAAAGCCTGAATGTCGGCATTGCCAGGCTTTTGGCCTTGGAAATGTTGCCTTTCCGTCTGGTGGACACAGATGGGTTCCGCCACGTCATGGCCCTTGCCTGCCCCCAATACCAATGCCGAGCAGGCATTTCTTTGCCAGAAAAGCCGTCCCTGCCCTGGCCAGCCACGTGTCATCTAAAATTTCAAGCGCGTTGTCTGCATCTGTGTCCGGAAAAGTCCATCTGACCACCGACACATGGACTAGTAAGCACGGCCAAGGCCGCTATATCTCTGTGACAGCTCACTGGGTGAGCTGGGTGGATGTCTCTGGGGGTGACGGTGGCTCTCAGGCTCGGCGCACGCTCTTCAAAACCGCAGGGATGGTGCAGGGTTCTTTCCCCCAAGGTCCTCGGCATCACGTGCCCAGAGAAACCAGGCCGTGTTGAAATTAATCTGTCTTGGAGACCGTCCACACACAGGTCAGGAGCTGTGGACGGCTCTCCGCAACGAGACCGAGCGCTGGCTGGGTGCAAGGAACCTTGTGCCAGGCAAGGTGGTGTGCGATAACGGGCGAAATCTGCTGGCCGCCCTTAAGATCGGTAGGCTGGAGCACATCCCTTGCCTGGCACATGTCATGAACCTTGTCGTCCAGAAATTTCTAAAGAGCTACCCGGTCTGGACTGCCTGCTGAGGAAGGCTCGAAGTCTAAGTTCGCACTTCCGCCGTTCGCACCCTGCTTCGTCCCGCCTGGCTGCGTTGCAGCGTCAGCTCGGCCTCCCCGTCAACCGTCTCATTGTTGACGTGGCAACACGCTGGAATTCCACCCTCCACATGCTCCAGCGATTGTGGCAGCAGCGCAATGCCATTACGCAGTACGAAGTGACACATGGCCTGACAAGCAGCGGTGCGGACCTCGGGGTGTTGAGCCACCGAGAGTGGAGGCAGGTGAAAGAGCTCTGCACCATCCTTGCCAGTTTGAAGAAGCCACCAAAATGGTCAGTGCGGACAATGCCCTTGTCAGCATGAGCATTGTGGTGATCTTAGTTCTGGAACGATCGTTGGACACTCTGAAACAACAGGTCCCGCCAGCGACGGAGGAGGAGACGGACACAGATGCGGACACGGAGCCTTTCTCTCCGTCAAATCCACAAGGCCCGACAGTTTCACAATTTCATCGGTCTTCATTAGGCAGTGGTTCGGGGTCCAGAGCTAGTGCAAGGTGGCGCATCAGCTCTCAGGGTGCATCATCTCAGGCAAGTCAGGGCTGTGTTGAAGCTGTGCCGAAGGCAGCGGAGGAGGAGGAGGAGGTATTCCTAGACACCGACGTTACCGACGTCCCTGCCTTGGAAAGAGGTTGGCGCGAATTTGAGGTGGAGGAGGAAGATGAGGAAGATCAGTTTGCTAGTGCCCCTCGACCCAGAGGCTTGGGACCCAAGGCTCCATCTCTCACATGAGTGCTTGGATGCTCCATTTCCTCCAACATGATCCTCGCATTAAGGCCATCAAAATGAACAACAGTTACTGGGTGGCCACCCTCCTGGATCCCCGGTACAAAACAAAACTCAGCACTTTCCTTCCACCCACCCAAATAGAGAGTAAAATGCAGGAAATGGAGACCTTGCTGATTGATCAACTGGAGACATCTGTTGCGTCTGCTTCACGTTCCCCAAATGTCACGGTGGAACAACATCAGCGACGTGACAGCAGTAGAGTGCCAAGTAGACGTAGCGGCAGCAGCAGGCAAGGTGGCAGAAGCCTAATGGGTGACCTCTGGCAATCTTTGTTTACCACCTCACCAACGCATGCAATGCAGGGCACACATCCAACACACAGAGACCAGCTTAAGATCATGTGTGCACGACTTTTTGTCGTCTCAACACCGATGTTATGCTATGTGTTTCGACCCAATAGACTTCCTGGTATCCAACAATGGACGAATGGCCCGACTTGCTCGCCACGCCATAGAGAGGTGTTGTCCTGCCCAACAGCCAGTGTCATATCTGAGCGGCCTTCAGCACAGCTGGAAGGAGTCAATACAGACAAAGCATCCGGCTTTCACAGATAATGTGGGTCGTTTGACTTCATCAAGATGAATCAGGTGTGGATCTCTGATGATGTGTGGCCCAATTGCCGAGGTCACCGATAGTTGCCGGTCTACTTCACATTCCTCTTCAAAACAGAAATTGGTCCTCTTGAAAATTTTTTTTAAAATAATAATTTCTTGCTGCAGTATTTTATTGTTTATTTTTCCCAACAGTTCATTTTGCCGATTTGCTGTGAGAGACTGTAAAAGACCAGAAAGGTTTCAGACAACACCGGATTCCATTTACTCACTTTATCTTTAGAAGTTTTCGCATTGTCAATGGTTTTGAAATGCAGCTATGCTACAGGTCCTATTATAAAAAAAAAATTTGTTTCTAACAGACATTTGTTCTTCACAATTGTCCAAAGTGGCTCAAGGGTCATGCTTTGAATTTTTGGAGGCCTTCTGCTGTGACATGCAGCTATACTACAGGTCCGATTATAAAAAAATGTTGTTTCTAACAGACATTTGTTCTTCACAATTGTCAAAAGTGGCTCATGGGTCATGTTTTGAATTTTTGGGGGCATTTTGCTGTGACATCCAGCTATACTACCCGTCCTTTTATAAAAAAAAATTTGTTTCGAACAGACATTTATTCTTCACAATTGTCAAGAGTGGCTCAAGGGTGATGGTGCTTTCAGAAACAGGAATAGGTAGGACACTGTTAATGGACACATATGGCAAAATGACTTGTTTTTGCAAGATCTTTAACATAGCTATCAATCCCTGTATTGAGACAACCCATTTAATACAATTAAAAAAGAGAAACAAAGACATGGTGGAATTCCATCCTATTTTAAAAATGTGTTTTCTAGGATTAAACTACTAAAAAACTTGCATGTACAAAAACTAGCTGGTAAAAAAATTACTCTGAATTGTACAAGGGAGGTACAGGAAAACTTGACCAGATGTAGGTTATTCAGAGGACATGGAGTATGGAGCACGGACAGAGAACAAAGTACAGAGACAATTTCTTCCAGCACGTTGAGTAAAATGAGAAAAAGAATGCCAAGAAAAAGGGCACCTGGGTGGAACAGGAACGTTAACAACCAGTATTTCCAAGTGAAGCTCAATTGGTCCGAACTCATATGGAGGGGCAAGCACTACCCAGGACAGGGACAGTAAATGTCCAGTGAAACTAAAATGGTGGTTGAAAGACTCCTTTTTCCGGCACTTTTTTAAACTGTGGGTCAGACAGGTTTAATGGTCATTCTGCGGTACAGGACAGATATAGTTAGTGTCCAGTTCAACTAAAATGGTGGTTGAAAGACTCCTTTTTTGCGGCACTTTTTAAATGTGGGGGTCATGCAGGTTTGGGGCTCATGCTGCGTTCCAGGACAGGGATATTCAATGTCCAGTTCAAGTAAGATGATGGTTCAAATCATACTGCCTTCTGGCGCTTTTTAATTTGTGGGTGATGCAGGTTTAAGGGTCAGGCTGTGGTACAAGACAGGGATAGTGAATGGTCTGTGACTTTTTTTCTGTGACTTTTATAACCTAAGTGTGTTGCCTAAGATGTAGCACGTATCCATTTGACTGTTGTGGATGTTAATTTCAGCTTCTCCAGCCTTGTTTGGGTGTAATAATGAAGGTGTTGTTGCTCTCCCATAGACTTTAATGGTAATCGCTCATAATCGATGCTCACTATCGAAAAACCTTATCGATAGCGGCCGACTATCGACTATCGATCGATCTCGATAGCCAACGCAATCGCTCAACACTAGCGGTGACTACAAAATTGCTGTATTCAAATTTAAGTGCAAGGTGGCTCTATGAACAAAACTGGGCCGCACCAAAGTAAAAAAAAACACCTATTTGAAATGTATACGGATAATAAACCGTGTTTTTTGCACCTATAAATACACCTGCGGTGACTACAAAATTGCTGTATTCAATTTTAATTGCAAGGTGGCTCTATGAACAAAACTGGGCCGCACCAAAGTAAAAAAAAACACCTATTTGAAATGTATACAGATAATAAAAGGTGTTTTTTGCACCTATAAATACACCTGCGGTGACTAGAAAATTTCTGTATCCTATTGTAAGTAAAAAATGGGTCTTTGAACAAAACTGGGCTTCGCCAAAGCGAAAAACACGTAATTAATTTGTGTACAGATAATAAAAGGTGTTTTTGCACCTATAAATACACCTGCGGTGACTAGAAAAGTTCTGTATCCTATTGTAACAACAAAGTGGGTCTTTCAAACAAACTGAGCTGCGTCAAAGTGAAAAAAACCCTAATTAAATCGTGTACAGATAATAAAAGGTGAGTTTTGCACCTATCAAATACACCTGCAGTTACTAGAAAAAAATCTGTATCCTAATATAAGTACAGGCTGCACAAAATACAAACTTTTATCTGGGGTCATGCAGGTTTGGGGCTCATGCTGTGGCCCAGGACAGGTATAGTCAATGTCCAGTGAAACTAAAATGGTGGTTCAAAGACTCCTTTTACCGGCACTTTTTAATATGGGGGCAAGACAGGTTTAATGGACATACTGCGGACCAGGACAGGTATAGTCAAGGTCCAGTTCAACTAAAAGGGTGGTTGAAAGACTCCTTTTACAGGCACTTTTTATTTTGAGGGTCAGACAGGTTTAATGGTCATACTGCGGTCCAGGACAGGTATAGTTAATGTCCAGTTCAACTAAAATGGTGGTTGAAAGACTCCTTTTTCCGGAACTTTTTGATTTGGGGGTCAGACAGGTTTAATGGTCATACTCTGGTACAGAACAGGTATAGTCAATGTCCAGTGAAACTAAAATGGTGGTTGAAAGACTCCTTTTTCTGGCACTTTTTAATCTGGGGTCATGCAGGTTTGGGGCTCATGCTGTGGCCCAGGACAGGTATAGTCAATGTCCAGTGAAACTAAAATGGTGGTTGAAAGACTCCTTTTTCCGGCACTTTTTAATCTGGGGTCATGCAGGTTTGGGGCTCATGCTGTGGCCCAGGACAGGTATAGTCAATGTCCAGTGAAACTAAAATGGTGGTTGAAAGACTCCTTTTTCCGGCACTTTTAATATGGGGTCAAGCAGGTTTTGGCTCATGTTGTGGCCCAGGACAGGTATAGTCAATGTCCAGTGAAACTAAAATGGTGGTTGAAAGACTCCTTTTCCCGGCACTTTTTAATCTGGGGTCATGCAGGTTTGGAGCCCATGCTGTGGCCCAGGACAGGTATAGTCAATGTCCAGTGAAACTAAAATGGTGGTTCAGAGACTCATTTTCCCGGCACTTATTAATTTGAGGGTCAGACAGGTTTAATGGTCATACTGCAGTCCAGGACAGGTATAGTTAATGTCCAGTTCAACTAAAATGGTGGTTGAAAGACTCCTTTTTCATGCACTTTTTAATCTTTGGGTCAGACAGGTGTAATGGTCATACTGTGGTACAGAACAGGTATAGTCAATGTCCAGTGAAACTAAAATGGTGGTTGAAAGACTCCTTTTTTCGGGCACTTTTTAATCTGGGGCATTCAGGTTTGGGGCTCATGCTATGGCCAAGGACAGGTATAGTCAATGTCCAGTGAAACTAAAATGGTGGTTAAAAGACTCCTTTTTCCGCCACTTTTTAATCTGGGGTCATGCAGCTTTGGGGCTCATGCTGTGGCCCAGGACAATTATAGTCAATGTCCAGTGAAACTAAAATGGTGGTTGAAAGACTCCTTTTTCCGGCACTTTTTAATCTGGGGTCATGCAGGTTTGGGACTCATGTTGTGGCCCAGGACAGGTATAGTCAATGTCCAGTGAAACTAAAATGGTGGTTCAAAGACTCCTTTTTCCAGCCCTTTTTAAATCTTGGGGTCATGCAGGTTTGGGGCTCATGCTGCGTTCCAGGACAGGGATATTCAATGTTCAGTTCAAGTAAAATGATGGTTCAAATCATACTGCCTTCTGGCACTTTTTAATTTGTGGGTGATGCAGGTTTAAGGCTCATGCTGTGGTGCAAGACAGGGATAGTGAATGGTTTGTGATTTTTTTTTCTGTGGCTTTTATAACCTAAGTGTTTTGCCTAAGATATAGCACGTATCCATTTGACTGTTGTGGATGTTAATTCCAGCTTCTCCAGCCCTGTTTGGGTGTAAGAATGAAGGTGTTGTTGCTCTCCCATAGACTTTAATGGTCATCGATCATAATCTATCATCGACCATCGAATATCTTGTCGATGATGGTCGACTATCGACCATCGACCGATGTCGATGGCCAACGTAATTGCTCAACACTACTCAACACTACTCTCAAGTTCAATCTCACTAACAGAATTCTCTTGTGATAAAGTTGTATCAGTTGTATCTGCATTGAGCTTTTTTAAATGCCAAATTACTTAAAGGGAATCTGTTGCCATTTTTTTCTACTAAGTAAAACAAGCCCCTGATCCATATTCTTTTCTTCTTAGCCGTTTTTATTTTCTGATTGTAGATTTCTCAATTCTTTTGTTTGTATGTGATTTTGGGGAAAGCATTCTTGCCTACACTGGTTTAGCAGCATATAGAGAGATGCCTTAACAGCAGGTTAATGTAAATAGGAGCCTGTGAACTGGATCAGTCCCATCAACTTTTATAGGAGAGTTTTCTAGGCATGCTCTGTGACCTAGGCATAAGTCAGAATAAGTCAGAATGACTGATCCAGTTCACAGGCTCCTATTTACAGGCAAAGCGCACGTCCTACTGCTGAGACGCTGAGAGACACTGATCATGAACAGGAAGGGCTGTTCTATGTAAAACGAGGTCATGTGATTTTTCCAGCCAATCGCAACCATACACATCCGAGTCATGACGACGCACACACATCTCACCCTGCTCTATTCTGTAAGCTGATTTGCTGGCTGCCAAAATGACAGGAAGTGCCGAAAATGGTGCGATCTTAATAGATGATGCACAGATTTTAACCTAAATTATCGCATGATCTAAAAATTTCGATCAACATAAAAACTGTGCTGATTTCAACTTTGTCGATAATAATTGCTCAACACTACTTAAAGCCCTTATACATTCCAGTGATCATGCCTTTTACAATACATTGTATTAGCACTAGAGATGGGCGAATTTCCCGAAATTCGTTTCGTTCACTTCGCCGAATTTCTCGGCAAAAAATAACTTCGTTCCGAATTACTTTGGGACGAATCACGTTAAAAAACAGCTATTTCCAGGCTGCACAGAGCCTGCAGAGCTCTTAGAATCGCTTCACTATAAAATTCCCTGGGCACTTAAGAGGGCAAAACTGACCAAAAAACTGAAGCGGGAATGTTGCCTGATAAACTCATGCTAGAGAAAGCTGGAAAAAAACAAGCTGAGAGCTCAGGTGGAAATATCAGTGACAGAGTGTGGAGGTGACGGCGGCAGCCACAGCAGCATGAGGTCAGACAGTGGCACAATGACATTCTGGAGGTGGCAAAAACAGGAAATGGCCACAGAGTGGCACAATGACACATTGTGGAGGTCACGGCAGCAGCAGCATGAGGTCAGACAGTGGCACAATGACACAGTGAGTAGGTCACGGCATCAGCCACATCAGCAGCATGAGGTCAGACAGTGGCACAATGACAGAGTGTGTAGGTCAAAGCAGCAGCCACAGCAGCAGCATGAGGGCAGACAGTGGCACAATGACACAGTGTGTAGGTCACGGCAGCCGCCACAGCAGCAGCATGAGGTCAGACAGTGGCACAATGACACAGTGGGTAGGTCACGGCAGCAGCCACAGCAGCAGCATGAGGTCAGACAGTGTCACAATGACATTCTGAAGGTGGCAAAAACAGGAGTAGGCCACAGAGTGGGACAATGACACAGTGTGTAGGTCACGGCAGCAGCCACAGCAGCAGCATGAGGTCAGACAGTGGCACAATGACACAGTGTGTAGGTCACGGCAGCAGCCACAGCAGCAGCGTGAGGTCAGACAGTGGCACAATGACACAGTGTGTAGGTCACGGCAGCAGCCACAGCAGCAGCATGAGGTCAGACAGTGGCACAATGACAGAGTGTGTAGGTCATGGCAGCAGCCACAGCAGCAGCATGAGGTCAGACAGTGGCACAATGACACAGTGTGTAGGTCACAGCAGCAGCCACAGGAGCAGCATGAGATCAGACAGTGGCACAATGACAGAGTGTGTAGGTCACGGCAGCAGCCACAGCAGCAGCATGAGGTCAGACAGTGGCACAATGACACAGTGTGTAGGTCACGGCAGCAGCCACAGCAGCAGCATGAGGTCAGACAGTGGCACAATGACACAGTGTGTAGGTCACGGCAGCAGCCACAGCAGCAGCAAGAGGTCAGACAGTGGCACAATGACATTCTGGAGGTGGCAAAAACAGGAGTAGGCCACAGAGTGGCACAATGACACAGTGTGTAGGTCACGGCAGCAGCCACAGCAGCAGCATGAGGTCAGACAGTGGCACAATGACACAGTGTGTAGGTCACGGCAGCAGCCACAGCAGCAGCATGAGGTCAGACAGTGGCACAATGACACAGTGTGTAGGTCACGGCAGCAGCCACAGCAGCAGCAAGAGGTCAGACAGTGGCACAATGACATTCTGGAGGTGGCAAAAACAGGAGTAGGCCACAGAGTGGGACAATGACACAGTGTGTAGGTCAGGGCAGCAGCCACAGCAGCAGCATGAGGTCAGACAGTGGCACAATGACACAGTGTGTAGGTCACGGCAGCAGCCACAGCAGCAGCATGAGGTCAGACAGTGGCACAATGACACAGTGTGTAGGTCACAGCAGCAGCCACAGCAGCAGCATGAGGTCAGACAGTGGCACAATGACAGAGTGTGTAGGTCACGGCAGCAGCCACAGCAGCAGCATGAGGTCAGACAGTGGCACAATGACACAGTGTGTAGGTCACGGCAGCAGCCACAGCAGCAGCATGAGGTCAGATAGTGGCACAATGACACAGTGTGTAGGTCACGGCAGCAGCCACAGCAGCAGCATGAGGTCAGACAGTGGCACAATGACATTCTGGAGATGGCAAGAACAGGGGTTGGCCACAGAGTGTTACAATGACACAGTGTGTAGGTCACGGCAGCAGCCACAGGAGCAGCATGAGGTCAGACAGTGGCACAATGACACAGTGTGTAGGTCACGGCAGCAGCCACAGCAGCAGCATGAGGTCAGACAGTGGCACAATGACACAGTGTGTAGGTCACGGCAGCAGCCACAGCAGCAGCATGAGGTCAGACAGTAGCACAATGACACAGTGTGTAGGTCACGGCAGCAGCCACAGCAGCAGCATGAGGTCAGACAGTGGCACAATGACAGAGTGTATAGGTCACGGCAGCAGCCACAGCAGCAGCATGAGGTCAGACAGTGGCACAATGACACAGTGTGTAGGTCACGGCAGCAGCCACAGCAGCAGCATGAGGTCAGACAGTGGCACAATGACATTCTGGAGGTGGCAAAAGCAGGAGTAGGCCACAGAGTGGGACAATGACACTGTGGAGGTCACGGCAGCAGCCACAGCAGCAGCATGAGGTCAGGCAGTGGCACAATCACATTCTGGAGGTGGCAAAACAGTAGTAAGCCACAGAGTGGCACAATGACAGTGTGGAGGGCACGGCAGCAGCAGCATGAGGTCAGGCAGTGGCACAATGACATCTCTATAGGATTATGATTTGATACATAATAATGGAAGTAAAATTAGATAAATGGAAAAATTATTCATCCTAGTTGCCCGAGATACCACCACCATGACCACCTAAACATTGCTGATAGTTTATTGTCAAGAAAAGTTTATATACTTAATTAACTCTTTAAAAGTATTGTCTGGCAGAAAAAAATAAATAAATAAAATGAGACCAGGATGGTTACAAAAAGTTATGCTTACCAACCATTCACCTTTTTTTTCCCACGGCCATTCTGGAGTTCCCTGACTAGTGGCTCCTCTTCCCTTTCAAGTTCTCATTCCAACAATCAGAAGAGGCTCAGACTCTACTCAATAATGTAATGTAGTGCAAGCCTCTTCTGTGTGTTAGGGCAAGAACCCCAAAGTGAAGAGGAGACTAGAGGTGTCTGTTTTAGGGATATTCATTGTCGGGAACAAGTTCCAGCATGGTAGATGATCACTGTCAGGGTTGGAGATAGGCATGTTATAGAGAATAGGCGTTATGATAGCTCTACAGCCTTCTCCTTATAAAGACTACAGAGTGGATGCAATTTGGCATTACCAATCTTTCACATATTGGTTTGCTTATGTTAAACGACCTTACACCTATTACAACTGGTCACAGAAAGATGTAATAACATTCTAAAACTCATTTTGTTGCCCAAAGCAATCAATCAGAGCGCCTCATTCATAACATATAGTATTCAGAAAAACAGGAGAGGGGTGCTCTGATTGGTTTCTATGGGAAATAAAGTGAATTTTAGACCTTGATAGTTTTCATACATGTGCCCCTAAATGTCATTAATACAGATGGGTAAATTTCTCAAAAATTCAATTCGCCGAATTTTCCGCCAAAATTAGTTTCGACCCGAATAAATTTGTGATGAATCGCATTAAAAAACACCTATTTCCTGGCTGCAGAGAGCCTTTAGGGTGCTGTAGAACATTATGCCATGTTTAATTATGCAGATGTAGCTTGGTTTTGTATTCATACAATGCTGTGTTTTAGTATGACACGCACATGACTGCTGCCGCTCTTAGAATCGCTTAATTCTAAAGTTCCCTGGGCACTTACGGGGGCAAAAGTGACCAAAAAACTGAAGTGGGAACGCAGCCTGACACGGTAATGTCAGCGCCAGCTGGAAAGAAACAAGCTGAGGGCTAAGATACTACAATAGCATCAAAGAACACAGTAGTAGGTTACTGGAGCCGCCATAGATCGCAGCACAGTAAGGGGACGATGGCAATAGAAACGCCAGGGAGCGGAATTTAAGTCGGTCCCGGTTTTCCTCAGAGCCCACAGCAAAGCGGGATGGACTTGCTGCAGCGGGTCTACCAGGTTGCTAACTCTGACGTGATTTGCTTGCGGTGGCAGCCAAAGTGTAGCGAGGTACAAAATTGTAAGGCAAACTCAGAGTCGGGAACAAGCGTAAGGTCAGGACAGCCAGCAAGGATCGTGGTAAAGGGACGGAGGCAAGAGGTACGGTACACAGATATGACAGACGAGGCTCAAGGAGGAGGCAGAGGTGGTTTTTACTTTCTGTAATTTGGACAAACGATTCACATTCTTCAAACTGAAGAAGCTCATCCAAAGCCAGTTTTGCAGCATTTGCATTTGCTTCACTATTCCAGTATTGTACTACATTCCATCACTAATGGCACAAAATAAGCACCTAAAACATTCCCGGAAGTTAGGGTCTCCTTCAGTTCAAGTACGCTGCATTTGAACAAATTGGTGTCACGCAGAAACTGGATTCAAACTACCACGTTTATACTTCATAATAAACTGCGTTGGAACTTTTTTAGGTATTAAAGATGATGGAGGTAGAATTTCCATGGCCAAAAATGGTTTCAGAATGTTAGTAAACTGACTACGGAAGATTTCTCTATAGAACTTGAGTTTGTCCTCCCTCTCAGCAGGTTTAGAAAAGGCTCCCATTTTAGACCGGTGTAACGGGTTGCGCCGCGGTCCGTGGTTCGGACTGCGGTTGCACCCGCGTTCCCCGCGGCGGGTCCCCGGTGGGGACGGGGGGCCCCGCGGACCGCACTGCCGGTCGTGGCGCAAACCCGTCCCATCCACTCACCTGGCCTCGCTCCCGTCCGGTCCTCGTCCTCTGCCGGCCGGAATGCGCGTGCGCGCCCCCTAGCGCGTGCGTGCGCGCGTTCACGTACATTTAAAGGGACAGTGCGCCGGTAATTGGGTACTTGCCGGGCGCTGTCCCTATATAAGTTTTGCACCCACGTCACTTCCCTGCTGGATCTATGTTGCCTCGTGCCTTAGCTAAAGCATTCCCTAAGTGTGTTCTCGCCCTACCGTGTACCAGACCTCTTGCTACGTTTTCCCGACTCCGAACCTCTGCCGCCTGCCCTGACCTTCCTGCCTGTCCACGACCACGAACCATTGCCGCCTGCCCTGACCTTCTGCCTGCCCACGACTACGATTCCCGGACTACGATTCTGTACCTCGCTGCACCTCGGCCGCCACCGCAAGCAAGTCACATCAGGGGGGACGACCTGGTAGCCTCACGCCGCAGCAAGTCCATCCCGCTTTGCGGCGGGCTCTGGTGAAAACCGGGGGCTACTTAGATTCCGTTCCCTGGCATGGCTTAACTATCATCGCTTGCGGTGGTCCGGCGGATCCACTACCCAGCCGCTACAGTTAGATCCAGCCATGGATCCCGCCAAGGTGCCCCTGCCAAGCATCGCGGATCTTACAACGTTGGTTGCCCAGCAGTCGCAGCAAATCGCACAACAGGCACAGCAGTTGGGCCAGCTCTCCGCCATGATGCGTCAGCTCCTCGCATCCAGCAACAGTCTTCACCTGCGGCCCGTCGGGGGACTCCGTCTACGTCAGCCATTCCATTGGCTACCATGGGACCCAAGCTTCGGCTCCCCTTACCCATCAGCTTTGCCGGGGATCCCAAGCTCTGCCGGGCTTTCATTACCCAGTGCTCGATGCACATAGAACTGAGGGCGGATCAGTTTCCCTCGGAGAGGTCTAAAGTGGCCTTCGTGGTGAGCCTACAATCTGGGAAGGCCCTGGCTTGGGCAACTCCTCTCTGGGACAGGAACGACTCTGTGACTGCGGATCTACAGACCTTCCTCCAGGAATACCGCACCGTCTTCGAGGAGCCGGAGCGTGCTTCCTCTGCTGAGACCGCCCTCTTGAACCTTCGTCAAGGCGACTCCTCGGTGGGTGACTATGTGGTACAGTTCCGTACTCTGGCTTCGGAGCTCATGTGGAATGATGCCGCCCTCTGTGCCACTTTCAAAAGGGCCTGTCCAGCCGGGTTAAAGACGCTTTGGCAGCAAGAGACTCCCGTCCTCCTGAGTGAACTAATTCATCTAGCAACCCGTATTGATGTAAGGTTCACAGAGAGGCAGGAGGAGCTGCGTCAGGAAAGACACACTGCCCGCCCCCGTCGGCGGTTTCATCTGGCCCCAATTTTTCAGCATCCTTCATTACTGTCTCCTCAAGTCTCTGAGGTGGAACCCATGCAAGTGGACAGGGCCCAGTTATCGGAGCAGGAGCTGAACCGTCGCCGAACCGAGAAGCTATGTCTCTATTTGCGCCACCCCGGACCATTCCCACAGAAGCTGTCCGCTACGTTCCCAGCGTCCAGGAAATGCTCACACCTAGGAGCCGTAGGAGAGGCGGTCCTAGGTGCAGTTTCCTCCTCTCCACATTTGATGATGCCAGTGGAGGTGACATCTGATGCTGGTTCTTCGTTCCGGAGTTCTGCCTTCCTGGATTCGGGGTCTGCAGGGAACTTCATCTTAGCCTCATTGGTAACCGGTCCGCATACCTGTAGTCCGGCTGGAGAATCGCTGCTTATATCTTCGGTCAGTGGGGAGCTCCTCCGTGACCCCATCCAGTACATAACCCGGCCGGTGACACTCCGTGTGGGGGCTCTGCATAAGGAGAAGATCACGTTCCACGTTCTGTCCCGTGCTTCCTCGGCGATCCTCTTGGGGCTTCCCTGGCTGCAACGTCACGCCCCTACGCTCGATTGGAAGACAGGCGAAGTCCTGCGTTGGGGACCGGAATGCCAGAACTGTTGCTTGGAGGTGCCACGCCCGGTGCCTACCACTTCTCCGCCTCCGCTCGTCAAGCCGTTGCCAGGCCTGCCGGCCGAGTACCAGGACTTTGGGGATGTATTCTCCGAGAAAGAGGCTGAATCGCTGCCACCACATCGGCCTTACGACTGTCCTATTGACCTCCTGCCAGGAACCAGTCCACCCCGGGGGAGGGTCTACCCGCTGTCCGTGCCAGAGACTCAGGCCATGTCGGCCTACATTCGGGAGAATCTGCAGAAAGGATTCATTCGGTTTTTCCCCAGCCGGAGCCGGGTTTTTCTTCGTGCAGAAGAAGGATGGTTCCCTCCGTCCGTGTATAGACTACAGGGGTCTAAATAAGATCACCGTAAAGAACCGCTACCCTCTCCCATTGATCTTAGAGCTTTTTGACCGTCTCAAGGGGCTAAAGTGTTTTCCAAGTTGGATCTGCGATGGAGCCTATAACCTCATCCGAATTCGGGAGCGGGATGAGTGGAAGACGGGTTTAATACCCCAGATGGACATTTTGAGTATCTCGTGATGCCTTTGGGCTCTGTAACGCTCAGTGGTGTTCCAAGAACTCGTCAATGATGTCTTCCGGGAAACTTTGTACACCTATGTCATAGTGTACCTAGATGACATCCTGATTTTCTCTCTGATCTTCGGAACTCACGGGCTCAAGTACGCCAGGTTCTGCAAGTCTGCGCAGCAACCGATTGTACGCCAAGCTGGAGAAATGCTTATTCCATCGGACCAGCTACCTTTCCTCGGCTACATAGTCTCGGCTGAAGGCCTAAAGATGGACCCAGCAAAACTCTCCGCGGTACTGCAGTGGCCCGCCTGTCAGTCTTCGGGCAATACAGCGCTTCCTGGGCTTCGCGAAACTATTACCGACCATGTATTCCCCACTTCTCCACCTTGGTGGCTCCTATCGTGGCCCTTACTAGAAAGAATGCGAACCCGAGATGCTGACCTCCGGAGGCTGAGAAGGCGTTTGTGGATCTAAAGACAGCCTTCTCCACAGCTCCTGTCTTGGTCCGGCCTGATTCCGAGAGGCCGTTCTCCTTGGAGGTGGATGCCTCTTCCGTGGGGGCAGGGGCGGTCCTCACGCAGAGAAGCTCCAAAGGCAAGGTTCTCACATGTGGGTTCTTCTCTAAGACCTTTTCGCCGGCTGAGCGAAACTATGCCATTGGGGACCGGGAACTCTTGGCCATCAAGTTGGCCCTAGAGGAGTGGAGACATCTGCTGCAGGGGGCTCGTCATCCAATCAACATCTTTACGGACCACAAAAATTTGTTGTATCTTCAGACGGCCCAACGTCTAAACCCTCGCCAAGCCCGGTGGTCTCTTTTTTTCTCACGGTTTGACTTTCATATACATTTCCGGCCTGCTGAGAAGAACGTCAAGGCGGATGCCCTCTCTCGTGCCTCGGACGTGGTCGGTGAAGAACCCGTGTCACAACATATCATCTCCCCCGAACGGTTGGTTCACGTGGCTCCCGCAGGTCTCCAAAACATCCCTACGGGCAAGACGTACGTGCCGCCGGCACTCAGGAGGAAGATTCTGGAGTGGGGGCATAGCTCCTTGGTGGCTGGTCATCCCGGAGCTCGGAAGTCTTATGCATTGATCTTGCGGCACTACTGGTGGCGGATTCTAGCACAGAATGTCAAGGACTACACCCTCGCCTGTGTCACTTGTGCTCGGAACAAGGTCCCACGCCACAGGCCCGCTGGCCTCTTGCATCCTCTGCCTGTGCCTGAAATCCCATGGACGCACATTAGCTATGGACTTCGTCACGGATCTACCAGTCTCCTCTGGGAATTCGGTCATCTGGGTGGTGACAGACCGGTTCTCAAAGATGTCCCACTTTGTGCCTCTCCCTGGCCTGCCGTCTGCCCCACAATTGGCTAGTCTTTTCTTCCGGCATGTCTTCCGGCTTCATGGACTGCCCTCACACATTGTCTCCGACCGCGGTGTTCAATTTGTTTCCCGTTTTTGGCGTGCATTGTGCTCCCGTCTGCAAGTCAAGTTGGACTTTTCATCGGGCCTATCACCCTCAGACAATGGGCAGGTGGAGAGGGTGAACCAGATTCTGGGAGAATACCTGCGTCACTTTGTGTCCGGACGTCAGGACAACTGGACCGAGCTGCTCCCGTGGGCCGAATTTGCATATAACCATCGGGACTCGGATGCTGCCGGCGTCTCCCCGTTCTTTGTAGTCTATGGCCGCCACCCGCACCCCCCCCCTTCCCCTGCCTCCTAACTCGGATGTGCCCGCTGTCAACGACCAGGTTCGGGATATCAAGGCCATCTGGCAGGAGACGCGACATTCTCTACTTCGGGCCTCCGCCCGTATGAAGTCTCAGGCGGACAAAAGGAGAAGACCTGCCCCGACGTTTCTTCCTGGGGACCAAGTTTGGCTCTCTTCAAGATATGTGCGCCTGAAGTTCCCTAGTCTTAAATTGGGCCCTCGCTTACTCGGACCTTTCAAGGTTCTTTGGCAGTTGAACCCTGTGACATACAAGCTCTGTTTGCCTCCATCTCTCCGGATCCACAACGCATTTCATGTGTCCCTCCTTAATCCTCTGGTGCTGAACCGGTTCTCTCGGAAGAATGTGACGCCTTCACCAGTAGCCGAATCCACTGACAGGTAAAGGACATTTTAGATATGAAAACGGTCAGAGGGAGACGTTTCTTCCTCGTGGATTGGAGGGGCTTCGGACCTGAGGAGAGATCCTGGGAGCCGGAATCCAATATCCTGAATCGGGACCTCATCCTCAGATTTCTGCGGCCTAAAAAGGTGGGGAGGCCCAAGAGGGGGGGGGGGGGGTACAGTAACGGGTTGCGCCGCGGTCCGTGGTTCGGACCGCGGTCGCACCCGCGTTCCCCGCCGGCCGGAATGCGCGTGCGCGCCCCCTAACGCGTGCACGCGCGCGTTCACATACATTTAAAGGGACAGTGCGCCGATAATTGGGTAATTGCCGGGCGCTGTCCCTATATAAGTTTTGCACCCACGTCACTTCCCTGCTGGATCTATGTTGCCTCGTGCCTTAGCTAAAGCGTTCCCTAAGTGTGTTCTCGCCCTACCGTGTACCAGACCTCTTGCTACGTTTTCCCGACTCTGAACCTCTGCCGCCTGCCCTGACCTTCCTGCCTGTCCACGACCACGAACCATTGCCGCCTGCCCTGACCTTCTGCCTGCCCACGACTACGATTCTCGGACTACGATTCTGTACCTCGCTGCACCTCGGCCGCCACCGCAAGCAAGTCACGTCAGGGGGGACGACCTGGTAGCCTCATGCCGCAGCAAGTCCATCCCGCTTTGCGGCGGGCTCTGGTGAAAACCGGGGGCTACTTAGATTCCGTTCCCTGGCGTGGCTTAACTATCATCGCTTGCGGTGGTCCGGCGGATCCACTACCCAGCCGCTACAACCGGTAGGGAGGGTCCAAGAGGGTGGAGAGCCAGAAGTCATCCCTCTGCTGGATGGTGACTATTCGGCTGTCACTAGCCAGGAAAATCAGCATGCTGCGGGTCATGTGCGCAAGTGATTCTGAGGGACTTCCTGCCTCCATCTCCACTGCATACTTTCACGATGCTTGGGGGTGCCTGGGGGACAGTGGCACAATGACAGAATGTGTAGGTCACGACAGCAGCCACAGCAGCAGCATGAGGTCAGACAGTGGCACAATGACATTTTGGAGGTGGCAAAAACAGGAGTAGGCCAGATAGTGGCACAATGACAGAGTGTGGAGGTCACGGCAGCAGCCACAGCAGCAGCATGAGGTCAGACAGTGGCACAATGACACAGTGTGGAGGTCACAGCAACAGCCACAGCAGCAGCATGAGGTCAGACAGTGGCACAGTGACACAGTGGGGAGGTCACAGCAGCAGCCACAGCAGCAGCAGCAGCATGAGGTCAGACAGTGGCCCAATGACATTCTGGAGGTGCAAAAACAGGAGTAGGCCACAGAGTGGCGCAATGACAGAGTGTGGAGGTCACGGCAGCAGCAGCATGAGGTCAGACAGTGGCACAATGACAAAGTGTGGAGGTGACGGCATCAACAGCAGCAGCAGCATGAGGTCAGAGAGTGGCACAATGACAGAGTGTGGAGGTGGCACAAACAGGAGTAGGCCACAGAGTGGCACAATGACAGAGTGTGGAGGTCACGGCAGCAGCAGCAGCATAGCAGCAGCCACAGCATGAGGTCAGACAGTGGCACAATGACATTCTGGAGGTGGCAAAACTGGAGTAGGCCACAGAGTGGCACAATGACAGAGTGTGGAGGTCACGGCAGCAGCCACAGTAGCAGCATGAGGTCAAATAGTGGCACAATGACACAGTGTGGTTGTCTCGGCAGCAGCCACAGCAGCAGCATGAATTCAGAGAGTGGCACAATGACAGGGTGTGGAGGTCATGGCAGCAGCCACAGCAACAGCATGACGGTTCAGAGAGTGCACAATTGACTGGGTTGGTGAAGGTAGACTGCAGCAGCAACAACAGCGAGCAGCATCATGAGGTCAAAGATGTGTCACAATGACAGAGTGTGGGAAGGTGGGTATGGGCAATACAGTCCCTGGTTAAAGACGGTGGTTGAATGATGGAGAAAACTTGGCAGCAGTTGTGTGGCATCAGGCGGAATGGTGGCATCAGAATAGTGGCCCTGGGTGGGACCCCAAGATAGTTTTGATACAGACTCATTTCTCACGAGTTTGGGTTGAGGCGTCATGCTGATGTAATCAGACGGCCTAAGGCATTGGTGTGTGGAAATCCTGGCCTATCTACGCCTTATTCATCTTGACAAAGGTCAGTCATTCCACATTTCCGGGGGACAATCAGGTTCTCCTTGTGGTAACGATTGCCCCCGCAGCACTGAAAAACTGCTCTGATGCCATACTACTGGTTGGGCAGGACAGCTTCTCCACTGCAAACTTGGCAAGTTGCGGCCACACATCCAGTTTTGGATGGCCCAGTAGTCCAGCAGATCTTCTAACTGGGGTGGCAGAGTGCTGTCCAATGTAGGCCACCACCTGTTGGTTCAGGGGACTGCTCCAGGTCCTGCTGCTGCTGCTGGCGACTGTCCTCCTCACTAGGCGGGTTGAAGGAAAGTATCAACAGTGACTCCAGACTTAGGTTGCTGCTATGGAGCTGGTCGGTTACATTGCTCTACCCCCACCTTCCCACTGCAGCCGGTTGGCCGTGGTACGTGAGCGAGAGGAAACCCCCGGTTCAGACCTGTCAGAGGATGGGACCATGCTGCCACATAGGGTACAGCTGGCCAACCTGATTACGGAGAATTTCTCTATAGTATTTGAGTTTGTCCTCCCTCTCAGCAGCTGGAGAAAAGGCTCCCATTTTTGACCGGTAGTGAGGGTCCAAGAGGGTGGTGAGCCAGAAGTCATCCCTCTGCCGGATGGTGACTATTCGGCTGTCACTAGCCAGGCAAATCAGAATGCTGCGGGTCATCTGCACAAGTGACTCTGAGGGACTCCCTGCCTACATCTCCACTGTATACTGCCACGGTGCTTGGGGGTCATCTGCCTTGTCTTCCTCATCTCCATCTATCTCCTCCAGCTGCCCCTGCTCCTCTTCTCCTATCACCTGGGTAGAAAAACCACTCATTTCACCAGACAATGCTTGTGCTCCAATGACCTCCTCCTCCTCCTCTTCCAGTTCAGTCCCCACCGAACTCATGTGGCCGTGAGATGTAGTCTCCTCGTCTCCAGTCCCCTGCCCAGACAGATTTTTCAGCATCTGTTCCAGGAAATGAAGCAGTGGAATTATGTTATTCATCCCATAGTCCTGGCGACTGACAATTAATGTCACCTCCTCAAACGGCTTCAGCAAACGGCAGGTGTCACGCATGAGCTGCCACAGGCTGACATCAAAGTTACACAAGGGAGTACTCCTGTCCGCCTGGATCATCAAAAAATTGTTAATGGCCTTTCTCTGTTCATACAGTCGGTCCAACATGTGCAGGCTGGAATTCCAATGGGTGGAAACATCGCATATCAGCATGTGTTGGGGTGGCCGTTCTGCTGCTGCAACTCAAGGAGGGTGTGCCTGGCTTTGTAGGAATGGATGAAGTGCATGCACAGTTTCCTGGCTATTTTCAGAATCTTCTGAAGATCGGTGTAAAACTTCAGGAACCTTTTCACAACCAAATTGAATGTTGGCGCCATGCAGGGTGTAATGACCATCCCTCCTCGGAGCAGCACGGACACCATGTTCATTCCATTGTCCGTCACCATGGCTCCGATTTTCAGTTGGCATGGAGAAAGCTACACATCGATTTCTTGCTGCATGGCGCGGCGCAGTTCTTCCCCTGTGTGAATTTGTTCACCGAGGCAAGCCAGGTGTAGAACTGCGTGACACCGCTGTGCCCTACACATGTGGTATGATGGAGCAGCACATGTGGAGGCTGAGATGGTGGTGGTGATGGAGGAGGAGGAGACGGACATTGGTGCAGGAGCAGCAGTTTGACAACGTGGAGGAGAAAGAGGCGTCTCCTGTCCAAGTTGTTGGTGTGGCTGGGCAGGAAGCACATTCACCCTCTGGGCCGTAAAGAACATGTACTGGCCCTGACCATAGTTACAGCTCCACATGTCCGCGCTGCCGTGCACCTTGGTAAGAAACTGATAAGCTCAAGGACTGGCCCACCTTCTGTTCTACATATTTATGAAGGGCTGGTACTGCCTTTTTGGAAAAGAAATTACAGCTTGGAACTCTCCACTCGGCTCGGCAAGGCCATTAGTTCCCCTGCATGGTGCAGAGTCCCCATTTGGAAAGGGAGGGACTGCAGTAACAACAACTTGGAAAAG
>JAODAL010008024.1:92500-120873 GCA_025379985.1 Phyllomedusa bahiana | reverse complement strand
CCTTATTATACTCCAGGCGCACTCACTATTCTCCCGGGTTTGCAGTCACTTTTTACAAAAACTTTATTTACCCTGTAAATCCTGATTTTAACCTTATTATTCCAAGGGCACTCACTATTCTGCGGGGGGCATCACGGGTTACATACATTCCCTTTTTTCCTGTATTTAATCCTGTTTTAATCCTGTATTTTACTCCAGAGAGCCCTTCACTATTCTGGGGGGAGTCCCCCTGGGGTACATCCCTTACTTATCCTGTACTGATCCTTTTTTTACCCCCTTGTATTATACTCCAGAGCTGCCCCACTATTCTGCTGGGTGGGGGTAACCGTGTACTTTACTAACCCTTTGAGTTAAAGCCGTGTCCCCGTCCAGACCTGCAATCAAACATTTTCTTGTCGTATTGGGAATATTGGGCCGAAACTGTTGTCAGAACTTTTAAAAATTTTAGGTTAGCTCCTATAATACAAGAAAACAGTTCTTTTTCCCAGATTAGATGAGTGTGCAGAGCCCTCCTCATCACTTTCTAGAATAAAAAAAAAATCGAATGCAAGCTCCCCTCCCAAACTTTAAAATCATAAGGAAATCCCTTAAGGGGATTTCAGCTCTAAAAGCTGCCATATTTTTGAAGTGGGGAAGTATCAAGAAGCTCCTGGGTTTCCCCAGGTCTACACTTAAACCTTGGGATCAGCTTAGTTTAAGCACTTCAGATTGAAACATAGATAAGAAATACAGAGGAGGTAGAGGGTAGAAGGTGACAGCCTTGCGACCATACAGTACCATCCCCCTTTTTACTCTCAGAGCTGGGGTTTTTCTGGGAGCCTGATTCTACACACTGCTTCCTGAAATGTGGGGGGCCCTCTGCCCCTATTTTCTGTGCCCCTTTTGTCCTTTTCTCCTACCTATGTCCTTCTTCTCCTTACCCATTTTCCCTTCTTTCACTATCTCTTTTTCCCTTTTTTGGGAGTACCCCCTTAGAGTCCTTTTCCTTTCCCATCTATTAACTGACCTTTATCTATGAGAACAGTTCCTTATCTGCAGCTCTGTTCTTCTTCTAGGACCTCTGTCCTTCTTTGGCTCGCCTTCGTTGTGAAGCTCTATTCTTCTTCTAGGAGCACTGACATTGTTCTAGCAACTCTGTCTTATGTCTAAGATCACTGTCCTTTTTCCAGGAGCGTTGTCTTTCTTCTACGATAATTGTCCTTTTCCTAAGAGGTCTGTCTTTTTTTTCTGAGGAGTTCTGTCCTTCTTCTAGAAGCAGTGTCCTTTTCCGAGAAGGTTTGCCATTATTCTAGGGGCTCTTTTCTTTCTCTTGGATCTCTATTTTTTATGGGATCTGTCCTTACTCTCCTGTTGTTTTGTCTAAGAGCTCTGTCCTTCTTCTATTAGCATTCTACATCTACTAGCTCTGTTCTTCTCCTAGGAGTATTTCACTTCTTCTTAGAGTTATGACCTTCTTCTAGTAGTCTTGTCCTTCTTCATGGACAAGGGTGTAAAATTCAAATACACAGTGGACCAAAATTAAAAACTTGGACAAAGTTGCAGGCCAAGCGGCGCAACATCTCAGTTTGGAGTACCCTGCTGCCAGCAGAGATGCTGGGGCTGAGAAAGAGTTTCTATTATCTTATCACTTGTGTGAGTTGTTTCTCCTGCCATGTGCTCCCTTCTCTGCTCTATTTGGTGGGTGGGAGGAAAGGGGCTGAGTGGGAGCAATGTATTAACAGCTTCTGGCTTCTTCCTCTTCTTCTCTGTACACTGCCTGGTCGTTATTCGTGGGCCAAATATAATTACACTTCACAGATTTGGCCCATGGGCCTGAGTTTGACGCTTCCGTATCAAGGAGCTCTGTCATTCAGGGAGTTGTGTCCTTTTTCTAGGAGCTTTCTCATTCAATGAATTCTGTCCTTCTAGGAGCACTGTCAATTTCCAAGGAGGGCTCTGTTCTTCATCCTGGAGCCCTGTTCTTTTATGGACTCTGTCCTTACTTTTCTAGTTCTGTTGTTTTGTGTAAGAGCTCTGTCCCTCTGTTATGAGTATCTTATGTCTACTAGCTCTGTCCTTCTCTTAGGAGTATTTCCCTTCTTCTTAGAGTTATGACCTTCTCCTAGTAGTCCTGTCCTTCTTCATGGACAAAGGTGTAAAATTCAAATACACAGTGGACCAAAATTAAAAACTTGGACTAAGTTGCAGGCCAAGCAACACAACATCTCAGTTTGGAGTACCCTGCTGCCTGCAGAGATGCTGGGGCTGAGAAAGAGTTCTGATTATCTTATCACTTGTGTGAGTTGTTGCTCCTGCCATGTGGTGCCTTCTCTGCTCTATTTGGGGGGTGGGAGGAAAGGGGCTGAGTAGGAGCAATGTATTAACAGCTTCTGGCTTCTTCCACTTCCTCTCTGTACACTTCCTGGTCGTTATTCGTGGGCCAAATATAATTACACTTTACAGATTTGGCCCATGGGCCTGATTTTTGACGCCTCTGTATCAAAGAGCTCTGTCATTCAGGGAGTTGTGTCCTTTCTCTAGAAGCTTTGTCATTCAATGAATTCTGTCCTTCTAGGAGCGCTGTCAATTTTCATGGAGGGCTCTGTTCTTCATCCTGGAGCCCTGTTCTTCTTTTATGGACTTTGTCCTTACTTTTCTAGTTCTGTTGTTTTGTGTTAAAGCTCTGTCCCTCTGTTATTAGTATCTTATGTCTACTAGCTCTGTCCTTCTTCTTGGAGTATTTGATTTCTTTTTCAACTCCTGTCCCCCCTCTTGTAGCCCTGGCCCGTTCTTCTTCTCCCGAGACTCGTGGCATTGAAGGTAATACGGTTGTGTAACCTAGAGACCGATAATAAAAGGAAATGAACTAGACCACATGGGAAACCGCGGACTCAATCCCCCCAGATGAAGCCGAGTTAGTCTGTGTGAAGCCCGGATAGGGGAGGTCAGGCATTACATATAAGATATTTGTGGATTTTCCTCTTGAACTCTTTTTAATAAGCTGGTGTTAGCCTGTTCAGAGGGTGTTCACAGTAAAACCTTATATGCTTCATGCCCAATTCAGAATAGGGATTACTGCCCAAGTAAGATGTTTTTATGGGATATCCTTTTTTTTGTGCATTGTTTAGGAAATCACTGTATATAAAGAGGATATTTCCATTTCCTTGCTGATTACAATATGTGGTTGCTCCCACCCCTCAAAATACACCTAACCTCCCCTGATCTAACATACAAACCACCTCACAACTCCATTTCACCCCATACATGCTACCCCACTATCTCTAACTCCCCACCTTAAAAACCCTTGATATATAAACGACTCTTAAAGCCTCGTAACAAGCCCACCACCGCTACCTAAACTATCAAACAACACACAAGTCTCCTTATCACTCTTAAAAAACCTAAATTCTCCCATATTCCACCCACTACCCTACACTCATGTCACATATCTTTTCTCACATACCACCTCAACACGTACTATTAGCCCAAACACACACCTTATTCTATTAAAATACCAGTCTATCATCTTTCTTCTAATGTAAAACCTGTATTAAAAAAATAGAGGCTCGCTTCGCCTTTCATTTATACACACTGTCCATTGGCCTCTGTATATAGAAGGACACATTTGTGATCTAAATAAAAAAGGGTGACATTAATGTGATAATATAAAAGTAAATATAATACTGTAGATCTAAATGGTGTGGGATAATGGGATATTACTATACAGTACAGTATATAGAAAGGGAGGTAATGTCGATAAGGTATTAAATTGGAGGGATTATAAAGTAAGATTATAATATCACTCCGTTTTTTATGTTAGTTATCACACCTCCTTGTGGACACACAATGTTTATACCCCTACCTCCACCAGGGGGCCGACACTGCTTTTCATGCACACCACTTCTTTTACATCATCCCCCTCTTCTTTGTCAATTTGTTTCACAGCACAACTTTCCTGTTTATCTTCACCTACCTTTGCTTCATATCAGATATACACACCTTTTCTTTTTTACCAATCCGACTCTCTTGTCTTTAGTATCCATCATCACACTTTTCTTTAGATCACGACACACTCTTCTTTTTTTTCCCACCTTCAAACAACATTTCTTTTTATCCTGCACTATCTCTTTTATTTTTTGTGGTTTTTTGTTTATCCACATTTTGTTCTTTATAAACTACATTACAAACCCTCTTAATATCATCACACATCCCCCTTGCTGTTTTCAATTCATCACACGAACGTATTTCTTCTTGTACAATCGCACACGACTGCTGTGCTTTATCATCACCACACTTTCTCCAAATATTTCATCACGACACCTTTGGGCTTTTTTAATCATCACCACGACTTTTTCTTTCTGTAGCCATCAACACCCCTCATATAAGTTATAATCAGAATCACGACACTTTTCTTTTCATCACACGCACTCCTCTTCATTTATCATCTACAACCGCTTTTCTTTAATATCATCACAGTTTCTTTATTTGCTTATCTTCATTATTAATATCATAACATACTTTTTCTTTGTAGCCTCATCTCACGACTCTCCTTTTCCATTATCAATCCCACATGATTTATTTTTATTACTTCATATCACATTTTCAATTTTTATCATCATCCGTACCTATGCGAATTCCCAATACACATTGGACGCTTACACCACACACGTTTCCGTTTTTTATCACAAATTGTCGTTTATCATCACACACTTTTCTTCCTACCATCACACAACTTCGTTTATACAGGCTCTTCATAAATCCTCTGACACACTCATCTATTTTAGTCATAGAAGCATCGACTTTTTCCTTATATATCGGACCATACTCATTTACTTTATCTTACTTTTACATTCATATCACCCACTTTCCCTTCATTTATACCATCACTACACTTTCTTGTTATCCACCCTCACTTTCTTATCATCAACCCCACTTTTGGCATTTATTTCATGAAAACCACAATTGTTCCTTTTACCGTACCACACACGTCTCTCGTATATACATCACAACGACTTTTCTTCTTATCAGTCACACAACCCTTTTCTTCACATCCCACACACTCTTCCCACTCTTTTTACCTGCATATCATCCCCACACCTTTTCACTCTTTCATTTTAGCAGTCAACGACGAGCTTTCTTTAGTTTCAACTGCACACTCGGTTTATGATCATCCCACCAACGTATTCTTTTATCCTCAATCCACCCACTTCTTTTTCTTTCTCATATTTGTCTTTATGTCATCACAACCCCCTTTGCATACTTCACACTACGTTTTCTGTTTTATCAAAACACACTCTTCCTTTTTTGAATTATTCACACGACCTTGCTTTTTTATCATCCCACATCTTTTTCTTTTTATCATCCTCACAACTTTTTCCTTTTGATCTATCCACAACTATTTCTTTCATCAATCACACACGTCGTTTATTATGCACCACACACTTTCACTTTAATATTCGCATCTATCATACACCTTCTTTAATTCATCACACACCTTTTTCTAGACTCCATTAATATCATTAAAACATGACTTTTCTGCCTTCTCCTCACACACACTCTAGATTCTACTTTTCATATCATTCCCATCCCCCTAGTTTCCAATTTTGATCTTCATACACTCCTTTTTATGTTTATCATCAGTCCCTTACCTATCATCTATCACACTTTTTCTTTAGCACGCACACACTCTGAGCTTGATGCACCAGCACGACTTTTCTTTTTATGTATCACACACCTCCTTTTATCATATCATCACACACCGTTACTTTTTATTTTATCACACCAGCTTTTCAAATTTTTCTCATCGAGTCCCTTACCTATTTCATCACAAACTTTCTTTCTTTTATCATCACAGCCCCTTTTTCTTCTACAATTTGCAACACACCTTTATCTTTTTCATCTAAATACATCACTACTCTCCTTCTAATCCCTCAAAACCACTGTATCATTTAAATCATAGACACACTTTTCCTTCATATATCACCCACTTACTTTTCTTCGTTGACATCATCACCCAACTGCTTCATTTATACCCCATCACACTACTTTTCTTCTTAATCATCGACACACCTCTTCTCCCCTATAATGTCACCACACACCTTTTATTTATTTCTTAGTCACCCCACTATCACATTTTAATTGCATTCACATCACTTTTTAACTATTTTTTTTAAGCCAGCCATTCACACACTTCTTCTTTATCATCACACACTTATCTCCTACCATTGCAGCCACAGCTTTCTTTTATCATTCAGAACTTCGCGTCTTTTAATCCTCACACCCCATTATCTTCTATTTATTCATCCACTACGTATTCCCTTTATATATCCCCGACAACGTAACTTTTCTCTTTACACCATCGTTACCCACTCTTCAATTTATACCAATTCACATCACTGGGCTTTTTATCACAGCACCCTAGCTCTTGTTATCACCACAACCACTTTTATCATCGACCCACTTTTCATTTATCAATCACCTACATCTTTTCTTTTTAACCAACACGACTACACACGTACACACTCCACACACACACACACAATCGTACACACACACTATCTACTCATCCACACCTTACACTTTTCTATTTATCTTCCCACACTTTCCTCATTATCATCCTCACACTTTCTCCCTACCAGCATCTCTTCTCTTCTTTATCAGATAACACACCCCCCTTCTTTTATATGCAACACCACTCTTGTATGTCATTCCCACACTATGTCTTGTTGTATTGCCTCACAACACTGTCTTAGCTTAGATCATCTCACTAAAAGCATTTTTACCTTTTTTTATCCATGTGACTTGACCTTCGCCTATTCCTCATACACTTATATACTTTCTCATTCATCTCTGAAAGCCATCAGTCATCAACTTGGATTCTATTTATCATGCACAGCACTTATTTATCATCAGTCCCCTACTTTATATACTTATCATCATCATTTACCTTTCATCAGACACTTTGTCTTCTTTATCACACACTGTTCCGAATTATCATCACACATCTTTCCTCTGTTATGTTCGATCACCCTCTCGTACTCTAATTTCTTATCATCGAGCCCACTTTTCGCCCCTGTTATCACACAACTTTTTCCGATTCATCCTTCAGAGCCTGACCATCTTCATTACGACTTATAGTAAGTTTTATCATCATGTCTTTACATATAATAAACCCACTGGTGTCTCCGTTATCATAATTAGGACGAGGATAACCTTATCATCTTCTGGTACTTATCAGTCATGGCACTTTATAGGTCTTTATCACACACGTTTGTTATCCATCATTCCACTTAATATACTTTATCACACACACCTATATTGTCATTCAATCATTTCAATTTCTTCGTTATATACTTTATCACACACTTTTTATCTCATTCATCTTATGATACTTGTATCACGCACACTTCATTATCCTCATTCGACTGGTTTATATACTTTATCACACACGGATCCTTTTCTCCTCAGTTCCACTTATTACTGTATTATCTACATCACGTGTTTATCCTCATTCAACTTATATTAGCTTATATCAACATCACTTTTATCCTACATTCAACTTATATGACCTTGATCACACATACTTTTATCCTTCATTCAACGTATATACTTGTTATCACTGCAGCTTTTATCCTCATTCACGTTGATAATACTTTATCACACACTATTATATTCCTCATTCACTTAATATCCTATTACACACACACTTTTAGTCTCTCATTCAATTCTTGTAATATACTTTAGCACACACGTTCATTATACTCATTCGAATCATATATACTTTATCACACAGCTTCTTATCCGATCATTCCAGCTATATACTTATTTATAACACATCTTTTATCATCATATCAATTATTATGTTACTTTATAAACACACCTTTTATCATCATTCACTTGTAGCTTATATACTATTATAACACACTGTTTATCAGTCAATTTCTAGCATTGCTTGAGTGCTTATCATCTAACACTTTTGTTAGTCACTCATTCGAACGTTTCTATACTTTTATCCGACACACTTGTTATCCTCATTCACGGTTTCTATACTTTATCACACAGCTTTGTTATCCTTCATTCACTTATATTAATTATATCCGACACTTATGAATCATCATTTCACTTATATTCTTTATCACACACTTTTATCATCATGTCACTTCTATACTTTATCACACACTTTTGATCATCATTGTCACTCCCTATACTTTATCACACAATTTTTATCCTCATTCACTGCGGTAATTGTTGCACACACTTTTATCAATCAGATTCACTTATTACTTTATCACACACTTTGTATCTCATTCACTTATATGACTTCGTATCACACACTTTGGATTCCATGCATTCGCTTATATACTTTATCACACACTTTTTAATCAATCATTCACTTTAATATACTTTATCAACACACTTTTTATAAGCATTCACTTAATATACTTTATAACACACTTTATCATCATTCACTGTAATATTAATCTTTATAAACACACTTTTAATATCATCATTCACATTATATTACTTTATAACCCACTTTTATCATTCATTTCACATATAAACTTTTATTATACACCTTTTAATCATCAAATCGACTATATTACTTTATAACACATTTTTTTTTTTATCATCATGTCACGTATATACTCTTATAAAACACAGCTTTTATCATCATTCAACTTATATAACTTTACATAACACACTTTTATCCTCATTCAACTTATATACTTTATCAGCACACTTCTTTATCATCGACTTCTTACTATATACTTTATCACACACTCTTATCATTGCATTTCACTTATATACTTTATCAACACACGTAGTGAATGTCATCATTGCCACGTAGCTTATATACTGAGCCACACACTTTGTATCATCGATTCTACTGTCTAATGACTTTATCACACACTTTTATCAGCATTCACTTATATACTTTATCACACACTTTTTATCCATCATTCAACTTATATATTATCGACACCACTATTTCATCATTCATTCACTTATATACTTTATCACACACTTTTGATCATCATCACTTCTATACCTTTATCACACCACTATTTATCATCCATCACCTTCTATACCTTTATCAACACACTGTTACCCCTCATTCAGCTCTATACTTTATCGACACACTTCGATCATCATTCAGCTTAATATGACATGTATCACACACTTTTATCATCATTCACTTATATACTTTTATTCACAGCACTTCCCTATCATCATTCACTTCTATTATACTTTATCACACTACTTTTAATCATCATTCAGTTCATACTTGTATCAACACTCTTTTATCAATCCATTTCACTTAGTTACTTTATCACACACTTCTTATTCATCATGTCACGGTATCCTCACTTCTATACATATCCATCATCCCTACTTCAGCACACACATACACCCGCAACTTCAAATTCAATATTGGTGCCTTAGCCTGATTTTCCCCCTGCATACCCTGGCCTTACCCATAGATACACATATTATGGGGAAAAAGTCAGACAAAGCGCAGGCGGGAGTAGGAGTAGGAGTGAGCTGCCTCATATCTCGTCCGCTCTGTGACGCGTCCGTCATATGTATATCCCGAAGTGGATGCTGACGATTTGGGGGCTCTCGGGTGATCGATCAGCGGGAGACGCCGGGTGTACACCCGACACTGCGGCGCGGACCCGCGGACGAGACGCGAGAGAAGCGAAGTATCCACCGTGGAGGATTGAGTAGCCCGCGGCCCCTGGGGAGCGCCCACATGCCGGCCCAACATGGAGGCCCACAGCAGCCCTGGAGACGAGGAGACGACACAGCCCTGGGTTGAGCAGCCGCAGGAGCCCAGACCCCCTGCATGTACGTGCCCGAGAGGAGCCCCCTGTACGTGCCCGCCCCCTCCCCTTCGTTGTATGGCCCCACCCTCCTAGACCGTGTGTAAATGCCCCCCCTATAGATCTGTGTGTATGCCCCCCTATAGATCTGTGTGTATGGGGTCCCCCCCCCCTGTGTAGATCTGTGTGTGTGTGTATGGGGTCCCCCCCCCCTGTGTAGATCTGTGTGTGTATGGGGTCCCCCCCCCCGTGTAGATCTGTGTGTGTATGGGGTCCCCCCCCCTGTGTAGATCTGTGTGTGTGTATGGGGTCCCCCCCCCCCGTGTAGATCTGTGTGTGTATGGGGTCCCCCCCCCGTGTAGATCTGTGTGTGTGTATGGGCCCCCGCCCGGCCCCCCTCTGTGTAGATCTGTTGTGTGCGTTTGGGGTCCCCCCCCTGTGTAGATCTGTGTGTGTGTGTATGGGGTCCCCCCCCCCCTGTAGATCATGTGTGTTGTATGGGGTCGCCCCGCCCTTTGTAGATCTGTGTGTGTATGTATGTATGCCCCCCCCCCGGTGTAGATCTGTGTGTAATGTATGTATTGTATCGTGGCCCGTGGCCCCCCCCCCCCCGTGTAGATCTGTGTGTATGTATGTATGGGCCCCCCCCCCGTGTAGATCTGTATGTATGTATGTATGTATGTATTATGGCCCCCCCCCCCTCCGTGAAATCATGCGTGTATGTATGTATGCCCTGCCCCCCCCCCGCCCCCGTTGGTAATCTGTGTGTGTAATGGTGCTTCCCCCCCCCCTGTGTAGATATGTTTTTGTATGGGTTTCCCCCCCCCTGTGTAGATCTGTGTGTGTATGGGGTCCCCCCCCCTGTGTAGATCTGTGTGTGTATGGGGTCCCCCCCCCTGTGTAGATCTGTGTGTGTATGGGGTCCCCCCCCTGTGTAGATCTGTGTGTGTATGGGGTCCCCCCCCCTGTGTAGATCTGTGTGTATTGTGTCCCCCCCCCTGTGTAGATCTGTGTGTGTGTGTATGGGGTCCCCCCCCCCGTGTAGATCTGTGCGTGTATGCCCCCCCCCAACCGAGTGAAGATCTGTGATGTTGTAAGCCCCCCCCCCCCCCACCAGGTAGATTCTGTGTTTGGTGATGTGCCCCCCCTCCCTCCCCCTTGTAGATCTGTGTGTGTTTGGGGTCCCCCCCCGGTGTAGATCTGTGTGTGTGTATGTGGCCCCCCCGTGTAGCTCTGTGTGTGTGTCCGGGGCCCCCCCGTGTAGATATGTGTGTGTTTGGGGTCCCCCACCTGTGTAGATCTGTGTGTGTGTATGTGGCCCCCCGTGTAGATCTGTGTGTGTATTGGTTTTTTTTTCCCCCCCCTGTGTAGATCAGTTGTGTATATGGGGGTAACACCGCCCCCGCTGTGTAGATCTGTGTGTTGTATTGAAGTGTTATGGCCCCCCCCCCCGCGTTGTAAGATCTGTGTGGTATGTATGTATTTATGCCCGCCGCCACCCCCCCCCCCCCCCCGAGTAATCTTTGTGGTATGTATGTATGTATGCCCCCCCTTCCGTCGTAGGATCTGTGTGTATTATGTATGTATGTCCCCCCCCGCCGAGCCCCCCCCCCCCGCCCCTGTATATTCTGTGTTGTATGGTATGTAAGGGCCCACCCCCCCCCTGTGTAGATCTTGTTACTATGTAATGTAATGTATGGGCCCCCCCCCCCCCCCCCGATTTAGATCTGCGATGTATTATGTATGCCCCCCCCCCCCCGTGTAGATCTGTGTGTATGTATGTATGTATGTATGTATGGCCCCCCCCCCCGTGTAGATCTGCGTGTATGCCCCCCTGCCCCCCCCCCCCCGTGTAAGATCATGTGTGTGGAAAGCCTCCCCCAACTACCCCCCCGTGTATATTCTGTGTGTATGGATGGGTCCCCCCCCCCTCACCCCCCGAGTAGATCTTGTGTATGGGCCCCCCCCCCCCGTGTAGATCTGTGTGTATGGGCCCCCCCCCCCGTGTAGATCTGTGTGTATGGGCCCCCCCCCCGTGTAGTATCTGTGTGTATGGGGCCCTCCGTGTACATGTATAGGCCCCATATATGTATGTTCCGCATGTATATGTATGGGCACCTGTATATCTGTATATATATGTTTGTGTGCGGCCCCTGCACATTCCCTGTGTGCCCAGTCCATGTATGCAATCCCCTTATATCCCTGTGTAATTAGCTGCCCTAAATACCAAAATTATACTATACCTATACAGTATTTTTATTATATACTCATACACACACCTGGCTGTATACAGTAATATATACTCCTCGTATACACACCTGGCTGTATACAGTAATATATACTCTCGCGATAACACCTGGCTGAAATCGGGTAATATATACTCCCCCGGCACACACCGGGCTGTATACAGTAATATTACTCCTCGTATACACACCTGGCTGTATACAGTAATTTTATATTTCCTCGTATACACACCTGGCTTATACATTTAATAAAATACCCCCCGTACCACCTGGCTGATACAGTTAATATTATACCCTCGTATACCACCTGGCTGTATACAGTAATATATACTCCTCGTCACACCTGGTTTTAAAAATATTTAAAAAGGTTAATATTTTAAACTCCTCGCATCACACCTGGCTGTATACAGTAATATGTCCTCCTCGCACCCACACCTGGCGTATACAGTAATATTACTCCTCGAACAAAACCTGGCTGTATACAGTAATATTACTCCTCGATTACACACCTGGCTGTATACAGTAATATATACTCCTCGTATACACACCTGGCTGTATACAGTAATATATACTTCTCGTATACACACCTGGCTGTATCCAGTAATATATACTCCTCGTGCACACACCTGGCTGTATACAGTAATATATACTCCTCGTATACACACCTGGCTGTATACAGTAATATGTACTCCTCGTGCAAACACCTGGCTGTATACAGAAATTATATACCCCCTCGTATACACACCTGGCTTTATATAATAATACTCCTCGAACACCCGGTGAATACAGTAATATATACTCCCGTATCACCTGGTGAAACAGTAATATAACTCCTTGTATAAACCCTGGCTGTTACATAATATATACCCTCGGCAAAACCGGCTGTTATAATATATCCCCCCGCACCCACCCTGGCTGTAACAGTTTTGCTCCTCGTATAAACACCGGCTGTATACAGAATATATTCCTCGTGCAAACACCTCTGTTACAGTAATAGTACTCCTGTATGCAACCTGGCTGATACAGAAATATTACTCCTGATACCACCGTTTAAAATTTTGTATGTATATTCTCATTTCTTCATATATACTCATACACAAACCTGACTATACGGTATTACTATGTGGGTGTTAATCTCATCATTCACACACCTGACTGTAGACAGTATAATGTTCCTCATATATACCTGACTGTACGGTATTATGCATCTTTCTCTTTACACACCCCTGACTGTATATGTAGATTAATCTTATCATTTACACAGCAGTTAAGTATAATAATACCTAATCCTCTCAGTAAAACCCCTTTGAGTATACATTACACTCATCTCATAATAACAACCCTTGTAACGCACTTTTAAATATATATATATATTACCCTCATAAAAACATCCTGACTGTATACTGCATTATGATATGTAGGCTTATAATACACCAAATTGCATACAGTGTTACCATATTTATGCATCTGTTTATATGCAAACATGTATCACAAAAAAGAGTGCACCCCTCACATTTTTGTAAATATTGTATTATATCTTTTCATGGGACAAACAAAAATTCTACACTTTGTACAATGTAAAGTAGTCAGTTTTAAAGCTTGATAACAATGAAAATTTTTGGTGTGTCCTCAAAATAATTTAAAGGGGAGTTGTCTCATTACGAGTTTCACCCGTCAGTGAGCCGGGAAAGTTGAACTGAGGGGCGTGTTCGGGGTCGTCTCTTCTGCTCCCTCCCCCCTCCATCAGCAAAACAGGCGCTAGTAACTTCTATACAGGGTGGGGGGGGGGGGGGGGGGGTTTGCTCTCAGAGTTCACCCTTGTGGCCTGCCATCTGTTGCGGGAAGGGCTGACTATAGGGGGGAAACAGGGGGCTAATGAGCAGGGGGATGATGTTTCCTTTACCCCCTGCTTAGTTTACAATTTCCCCACATCTCCAGCAACAAAAAGGGAAGTGTTACTTATCAGGATGTCTCATTAATACGGGAGAGCAAAAAGTATTCACATGCCGATCGTACGGGGATTAGTATATTCCATTTTTCAAAGACACACAGTTAAAGTAACACCAGGGTCACTGTTCACATCTACTGTGTAGAGAGCAGGAGGGAAACAGGCACACACAGGGTTTTTAACAGGCGCACGGACACAACACCAAGTCCTCCCCCCCCCCTCCCTGCACTACAAAGCATTCTGTGCAGGAGGGGCCTCTGCTCCGACCTGTCTTTAAAGACTGAGGATCATAAAGACCACAGCCAGGAGATAAGGAAAACAGGGCGCCCGCTATAGAGATTTGAGGGGCTGATCACCCTATGAACGGGCTAGCTCAAAATCAGTTTTGGGCATTTTTTAATGAACATATTTGCAAAGGGGCTTTTTTTTAAAGATCTTTTAATTAAAACCCAATCATTGTAGCGAGACAACCCCTTTTAACACAAAGTCATCAATATCTAAACCACTGGAACAAAAGTGAATACACCCCTAAGTGAAAATGGACAAATTGTGCCCAATTTGCCTTTGCCCCCACGGTGTCATTTTACCCGTTTAAAGGGGCCCCCCCCCCCTTTACCGCTTATTTCGGGGGAATTGCAGCCATATTTTGCCTGTACACACGACCACCGCCTACTAAAAAAAATGAGGGGAAAGGTGCTGGACTGGCCAAGCAGTCTCCAATCTAAACCAATTTAGCACTGTGAGCCCCCCCCCAAACAGAAGGGGGGAAAGCGCAAGGCTCTAACATCCACCCCCCTTTATGTCATCGGGAGGGGGAAAGGATTTCCCGTGGGGGCAAACCTGTGAAGCTCTAGTGACCTCCATGCCCCCTATATAATAAAAAATAAACCCTTTTTAACCCCCCAATGGGTGTAAAAAATAGTACTCCCGCATGCACCCTGGCGTTACAGTAATATATACTCCTCGTGCACAAACCTGGCTGTATACAGTAATATGTACTCCTCGTATGCACACCTGGCTGTATACAGTAATATGTACTCGTATACACACCTGGCTGTATATAATATGTACTCCTCGATTACACACCTGGCTGTATACAGTAATATATACTCCTCGTATACACACCTGGCTGTATACAGTAATATATACTCCTCGTATACACACCTGGCTGTATACAGTAATATATACTCCTCGTATACACACCTGGCTGTATATAATATGTACTCCTCGTATACACACCTGGCTGTTTATATATACAGTAATATATACTCCAAACAGAATATTAACACTTTGGGCACAATTTGTTAATTTTCACTTAGGGGTGTACTCACTTTTGTTGTCAGCGGTTAAGACATTGATGGCTCTGTGTGGAGTTATTTTGAGGGCGCTCCACCCTTGTCAAGCTCATTCATAATGGACGTTCACCTCTCACATCAATGGCACATGGTGCTTTGCAGTTTCCATGTTGCTTATTCACAGTGGCGCTATTCGTCTACTCACAATGCACTTTCACCGCATTACCTGCCAACTAATCACAAATTGCGCAGTTTTGGAAATAATACCACACTTGGCCCAAAAGCCAACAATCATCCCCCTTTGCAATTCTAATTGCCCATTTGACCCATAACAGCAGTGACGGATATGTGCGCAGACAGCCTAGTTAAGTTAAAAGTAGAGTTTGGACATAATAATGTGACTAGACAGTGGGTGTGTACATACAGTGGGTTGCAAAGGTCTTCCTACCCCTTGAACTGTTTCTCATTTTTAAATTCTACAGCCAAAAACGTAATTGTATTTTTTTTTTATATTTTATGCAATAGAGCAACACAAAGTAGCAAGTATTTGTGAAGTGTAAAGAAAAGGATCGGTGCTTTTCCAAATTTTTGACAACTAAACACTGTGGCGTGCATATGCATTCAGCCCTCTATACTCTTTTTTTTTTTTTTTTTTTTTTTTTTTTAAACACACTTTTGTTATGTTTTTCTTAAAATAAAAAAAAAACAATAAAGAACAAACATAACGTATTATAAAAGAACACGGCAAAAGAGTACAACACGCCACTACGGGGTAACCCCAGCATTTTTTCTCTGTGCTACAACCCAATCATCAAACCCCTAAGCCATGTCCCATAAAATCAACGTAGCGAATAGTATTCAAATAACTACAAGAACAATAACATTAACATCACTGTCCAGCCCTCTATACTCTTGATACCCCTTAATAAAATCCAGTATGACCAATTGCCTTTATAAGTCACCTACTTAGTAAATAGAGTACATCTGTATGTCATTTATTCTCAGTATAACTACAGCTGTTTTGTAAAAGCCTCTGAGGTTTGTTAGAGAACATTACAGACTGATAAAGCTGTGGCAAAGTGTATTGCAGGGTTAGGTTTTAAAAATAAAATAGCCCAAGCTCTAAACATCTCACATAGCTCTGGCCATCCACCTAAAATGACAGCCAAGACAAGGCGAGCACTAATTAGAGAAGCAGGCAAGAGGCCCAGAGTCACTCTTTAGTAGCGGCAGAGATCAATCATGTGCTCCACAAATCTGCCCTTTATGGAAGAGTGGCAAGAAGAAAGCCTGTTTTGGAAGCAAGACATAAGAAGTCCTGTTTGCAAAAAGCTATGTAGGTGACACAGCAACATGTGGAAGAAGGGGCTCCGGTCAGAGGAGGCAAAAACTTAACTTTTTGGCCTAAATGCCAAATGCTATGTGTGTAAAAAAGCCAACACTGCTCATCACCCTGAACACACCATCTCCACCTTAAAGAGAACCTGTCACATAGTTTTTGCCCCCGTAACTGAGGACAGAACAAGGTAGTGTCAGACCTGCTGTTTCCAGCGCCGTGTCCCTTATTCTGTAAGATGCAGCAGTTTTTGTGTATTTAATGCTCAAATCTGCAGTTTTCAGCCAGAAGAGTCCTTCAGAGTCAGTTTTTTTTAAAAAAAACCCCGCCCATCTGAGGCTAGCCCCGCCCACCTCAACTGATAAACCTATTACTTTGTATAGGTAGAAACATGTGAATAACTCAGTGGGCGGGGCTAGCATTTGGTGGGCGGGGCTAACCCCCTGCTCATGAAAAAGATTTGAGGGTTAAATGCTCTAAAACTGCTGCATCTTACAGAATAAGGGACACAGCGCTGGAAACAGCAGGTCTGTCACTAGCTTTTGCTGCCCTCCACAAAGGGGGCACAACCTATGTGACAGGTTCCCTTTAAAGCATTGGGGGCAGCATCATGCTGGGGAGGAGGCTTTACTCAGCAGGGACTGGGAAGCTACTCAAAGCTGATGGAAGGATGGATAGAGCTACATATAGGGCAATTCAGGAGGAAAACCTGCTGGCAGGGTGGTGGGGTCAGTCGTTATAAAATAGAGAGAATCCAAAAATATATAATAATTTTGGTACAGTTCAATGCAGAATGCGCTGTATTTTTTCATAAAAATTTGGGAAACTTATAAAATGTCATATAAATGTGTTTTATTCCTGATCTAAGGATTCTAGGCTCTTAGTTGAGATGAATGTGTGCTGCATTTTGTGTACATGCTCGATGGTGAAGCTCCTCCATTACAGATCAGAGGAAAAAAGCACTGTGAAAGAATGGCTGCACTCATCTCAGAACCAGGGCGTACCCACTCCACAACCCTGCCTGTTAACCCCTTAAGCCGAACGCCTGAAAAGTAGTTAATGACCAAACATTTTTTTAGTTTTGGCCTCCTTGCGTTTAAACAGTTTAAACTTTTTTATTTTTTTAATGACCCCAGTTGGATGAGGCCTCGTTTTATTCGAGACAAGTTGTACTTTATAATGGAATAGTTCAAGTACACTTATAAATAATTGCAGGTTTTTTTTTTTTTACAAAATTTTTTTGTTTTTTAATTTTTTTTTTTACACCATTCACATTTCACACTTAATAACTTGTTAGATTAATTCTACAGGTTATTACGGTCGTGTGGATACCAAATATGGGTAGGTTTTTTTTGCGTGTAATTTATGTACAATTATTTTTTATTAAATATTGATTTTTATTTTTTTTATTTTTTTTAATTTTTTTTTTCACTTTTTATGGTTTTTTTGTTTCTTTTTTTTGACTCCCATGAAGGAGAACTGTTTTAAAATTTTTTTTAATTTTTTTTTACACTTAGTAATGTATTAGCATATTCATATATGCTAATACATGCTAATCCCGTGTCAGTCTGACACAGGCAGTGATTAGGACAGCACACAGTGCTTCCTAATCACTGGCTTCTTACACAGACAACTCTGGGGCCACGCTAGGTCCCTGAGCTCTGTCGGGTGACCGGGCGTTCCAATAACCCGACAGAGCAGGGGATCCCTTTGATTGCGCTGCGGTAACGCACCGCCGCAAAACAAAGGGTTAAAGCATCGGGTTGCAGAGGTTTCCTCCGCTTCCCCATGCCTCAGGACATGCTCTGGGATCGGGCTGTGGGAGTTCAGCCCCGATCCCAGCGCAGCTGCGGCGCCGGGCGCCGCAAACCCCGATGTCTGCAGCGACGTCAAAAGACGTCGCTGCAGACGAACGACCCGCACCGGCCGCCGTCAAAAGACGGTGCGCGGTCGTTAAGGGGTTAAAGGCCGCAAAAGACACTGGGGCATAGGATCACCTTCCAGCAGGACAACGACCCTAAACATACAGCCAAAGCTACAATGGAAGGGTTTATAGCAAAGCATATTCATGTGTTACAATGACCCAGTCACAGTCCAGAGCTAAATCCCATTGAGAATCTGCGGCAGGAAGTTGCTGTTCACAAACGTTCGCCAACCAATCGGACTGAGCGAGAGCTATTCTGCAAAGAAGAATGGGAAGAAATTCCCGCCTCTATATGTGCAAAGTGGAGGAAGCCAACAGATGCAGCGCATTGCAATTTTTTTGTGGTCCCAGAAAAAATTGCTGAGGGGGTGAATCATATGCACGCCAACTTTTCAGTTTTTTAATTTGTAAAACATTTGGAAAAGTAAAACATTTTTTTTACCTTCACAAAGTTTTTATTTGGGGTTTTTTATCACAAAAATATTAAATTAAAATCTTTTAAATTTTTTGGCTGTAACATTTAAAAAAAAGGGAAAACTTCAAGGTATGTAACTTTTTGCAACCCCTACTTGTGGGGGTGTGTATATTTTTAAATATATATAAAAAATTATTTAATAAAAAATTATAAAAAATTTATTTAAATAGGGGGGATAGGGGTCACAGGGAAAGGCACAAGCGGTGGTTGCAAAAAAAAATTTAGGGTTTTTATTTTAAAGAAAAACAAACAGGCAGTCTTATGTCATTGGCTTTAGGGCACCGCAAACGCAGCACAAAACATAATAGTTTTCCAGCACAAAAAACAAGCACAAATTTTTATACTCCCCTGTGGGAGTGAAGTCTCGTGTAGCAGACCTCCCCCATCGGTTGGGTTTCAGTAGCAGGGTCCTTTCCCACTCAGCACCCTCTGGGAAAAATGATCCTACACTAATCAACCCGTTGACTCTCTCACTAGGTCTCTTCCTGCACAGGCTTTAAAGGCCTCCTCGGGGATACTGTAAAGCCCGGAACCGGGTAGGGAACGTTGGGACGGCCTCCACACACGCTACAGCGTTCAGAAAAGCAGCCCCAACTATAGCGGCCACAGCAGCTATCTAAAACTACACTCAACACGATGCGTAAACTATAGGTTACCTATTTATCTGCTGGACTTTTCCCCACCAAGGACCGGTTCCTTGGTGGCCCTCTAGGTGCAGTTCTCCTTGCTGCCATTCTCGCTGCATGTGAAAGACCGGGCTGTCTACTCTGGATCGGCCTCCCTTGACATCCCCTGGAACTTCCTTACCATTTGCAGCCATAATCCTAGGGACATACCTTCCATCCACTATTTTTCCTGCTGGTTTGCTTACCACATCCCCCCTTCTGCCCGAAGCAGGGGACTGGGCACTTGAAATCACCATATCAGTGGTGTCTTGACTACGCCTTTGTCAGCCATTTATATACTGTTTACCCAGCCCTGTGTCTCTTCCACAATTTGAATCTTGCAGTGCCAGGAACCATCTTGTCACTCTGGCATTATTGCCTTTATTTTCGGGTACTTCCACTGTTACGGGGCATGATCTGTCACCAACCACTGAATTTTCTACCTGCCAGACTGATAGATACCGCAAGGACTCTAAAGCCCACTTTATCGCCAGACGCTGTCTTTCCACGATTGAATATTGTCTTTCACATGGATAGTAAGCTTCCTACTCAATATGTACGGGTTAGTGTTCCTCACCATTCACACCTCTGTGACATGACTGCACCTAACCCCACCTCGAGCCGTCTGTTGGACAATAAATTTCTTTGGAGAAGTCTGGGTGCCCACTAACACCGGTGGCTACAAAGGGCTTTCTTCAGGGCTTGGAAATTATTTTTCTGGCACTCCTCGGACCACTGCCTTCCAATTACTGTCCTTCCCTCCCTTTTGTCATGGTCCTGTCAGCGGGCGCTTAGCCACGGAGGCCAAAGTTGCACGAACCTGCGATAGTAGCCTGACATTCCCCAGGAACGCTCTCACCCTTGCTTTTTTTATTAGGCGTTGTGGCCACCTCTGAAAGTTGCCTCTATTTTGTTTATTTGGTGGTCTGATTGTGCCTGACCACAATGATACCCCAAATCAGGGGCTTACCTCTAACCCAATGGCAGCATTTTTTCAGGGTTTCGCCGTAAACCCTGCTTCCCGGAGCGAGTCGGAGTACTGCCTGTACCTTGCTTAGATGGGACTCCATCTCAGTACGAAAATTACATATCGACTAGATAGGCAGTTGCTTTAACTGGTATGGGGTTTTAGAATCTTATCCATTGCCCTCTGAAACGTAGCTGGCGCCCCTTGCAGACCCGAAAGGCATCCTGGTGTAGTGGAATAGCCTCCGGAGTGGGAGAAGGGCAGTTTCTCCTTGGCCCTCTTTTGACCAGGGGATTCTACCAAAGTAACCTTTTAGTAAGGTTCCAGGGTTGTTATGTACCTGGCTGACCCCAGTTCTCTCAAACAGTTCATCCACCCGGGGCATCGGGTAGGAATCCCACTTTAGAAACCCTCTTTTAGTCAGCGGAAATCTTTGCAGAACCGCCAAGTCCCATTTGGCTTAGGCACCAATTACCGATAGGCGCTGACCACCCGCTTTTGGACTCCTCAATGTCTCCCAGGGCCAACATGCTGCCCTTACTTCCTAAGACGCACCGATTGTCTCTGAGCTTCACGGATTACCGGTGGGGGTTAACATGAACTTTCACTCCAGGGTCCGTAATATTGTCAGCCTGCACAAAACATCCCTGTTAGTGCCTTGGAGTCGGTTTGAAGATGTCCCTGTTACTTCTTGTAACAATCTCCCAGGTCTCCTTGTCTTGATGTTGGACAGGGCGTACCCTATGACAACATTTCCTAATATCTGAACTTTGCTTCACTTGGGCTGTCAGAGACACTACCAGGGCCTCTATGTCATCGCCACGGCTCTTATAGATTTATTGTGGTAAAGTTGTACCGGAGGGTTGTTCTCTCCCTGGTGATGTATCTTATAGTATACACTCTGCAACTCTCTCTACACTTCATAAGGACCCTGCCATTTAGCCAGGAAACTTACTCTCACAGCTGTGGGTAACCAAGGACCAGCACCCGATCTCCAGGGTTTAAATGCCTAACTAGCGGCTATTGTATACCCGACTCTGTGACTCCTGTGCCCTCTGCAGGGTGCTCCTTCACAATGGGCATTACTTGGATGATGCGATCCTGCATCCTGGAGGACATGTTCTACACCACTTTTGTAGGGGGTTAGCGCTCACTTTTACCCATGTCTCTTTGCGATGTCCAGCATACCCCCTAGGGTGTCTCCCATACCACAATTCAAATGGGGAGAACCCCGATAGAGGATTGAAGGAACCTCTCCTGATGGAGAATTAGAAGGTTGGCAGCAGACAAATCAAGTCCCTCCCATCCTTTTCTTACCACCCTTTTCTCTTACATCTCCTTCCAGGTTTTATTTGAATCTCGTCCATCCTGTCAGTGTTGAGCATGAGCCTATATCGATGGTCACTCAGTGTTATAATGTGCAATAACTTACACAAGTCCTTCATTACTAGACATAAAGGTGTCCCCTGGTGTCGGTCTAGGGTTTTCTTTTGGTCAAGCCCTTGTTCTAGAGAAGACTTGCCTAACTCGTGGGGGAATAACTTCGAGATCCGTATTTCTAGTGGAAACGCCTCAGGGGGATATCTGGTAGCGTAATCCAGTATGACTAAAATGTACTGGTGTCCCCCGCCTACGCAATGACCGTCTGCCCCGGGGCGCCTGACTTGACCAATGGCTACTTGATCCATAGCCAGATCCTTCGATGGCACTTCAATAAATGGAGGGAACTAAAAGGACTCCTGAAATTGGGACATATCGGAGCCGGCTAACTGGCAACGTGAGGGCAGGATTTACAGAAATTTACATCTCTTTATTGACAGAGGCCAAAAGAAAACGTTTTAATACCCGCTCCTGCGTTTTCTCTGCCCCCCAAGTGACCCCCTACGCACATAGACTGTGAGGCCATATCAGAGTACCACCTTTCTATAGGGTACTGGCACCAAACAATCTGTTCCACAATTTCATCATGTACTTTTACAACCCTATCAGCAATCATTTTATTTACTCGTGAAATGCGACTTCTGCCGGGTGTCCGGCTCTTGCGGGGACCCCTTCAGTTCCAGTTACATGGTCCCAGGCATTTTTCTTAGGGTGAGATCTCGCAACTGGGCGTTCCAGAAGTTGTACGTGACACCTCAGGTCCGGCACGTATGTTGCTAAGGGGGGGACAACTCTTCTCCTCGCCTGCCTGCCAATACAGCTAATGGAAAGTTGTCAGTGAACAGTGGTCACCCCACCCCCCAAATTTTGTACACCCTCCCTAGGGGAACTGGACTGGGGGTTTTGGGGACTCACGGCCCTCACAGCGCACCTTGGGGTGGTGACCAAATTTCCCAAACAAAGCCCTTTCCCAGAATTAGGGGATGTACAAGTCCCTTACGATCCCCACTTCCTGGCTTAGAGCCCCGCAACCAGCTCGATATCCCCGTAGCCAGGGGGTTGCTTATTTCCCCCAGAATGCGACCCCCCCCACCCTTTCTCCGGGGTTCCCAGGTCATCGGAAAGCAGCTCGAGGAGGGTGACTTAGCCCCAATCCAACAGGGGCACCACACTGCCCCCCATTCCCCCGGACCGGGCTTTCCCTGGGACCTGGCCCGGGCAGGGGCACGCACTGCGGCAGGGGAGAAACATGGAGAGGCACGGTGGCACCACACCCCATAGCTCCCCTGCTGGGACAGTGCGCTGCAATATGCCCCATTTGTTAGCACCTCCAACAGCGCCCCTCTGCTCGGCCACCCGGGGAAATTTTTAAGGGGGAAAGTCCCCTTTTCGGGCCCCCCAAACCCTCTCCTTCTAGGGGACCCCCTCGACTCGGCCTCTGGACACGGCTCTCCTTCCCGCGAGAAGGTTTTGGCGTTTGGGCCCCCGGGGAGCGACCTTGGCACCCAACGGACTCTGGGCTGTATTTTGGGGCCCCAATAGGACTCTGCGTGTGTCCCGCTCCACGGGGGCAATACGACCCCAGCGCTTGGGGTCCCCTGGGAAACCCCAGCGATGCGCTCTCGGGGAAGTCCACTCGCAAAGCGGTCCATGACGATCCGGTCTCGATGGGGATGGACTCAGCCCCCCGGTTACGCCATTGCCCAAGGTGTATTTAATCAAATGCTGGGAGCGGGGCGGCTTTGCTTCTCAAAACCGCCAACATGGACTCTGCACCCGCACCGCAATGACTCCCACCCGGGGCCAAATCTTAGCTTTAAAGGGGGTCTAGCCCTTTGGCTTGCTCTTTAGCTAACAAAAACACACAAACATGCTAACCTATGGTTCCCTAGTATAGCGACTTTTCCCCCCACCAAGGTCCGGGTTTTTTCCTTGTGGCCCCAAGTGCAGTTTTCTTGCTGCCATTTGCTGCTGTGGAAAACCGGGCTTTCCAACGGGATCGGCCCTCCCTGACACCCCTGGAACTTCCTTTTACCATTTGCATATAATATGGGGCATCCCTTTCCATCCACTATTTTTCCTGCTGGTTGCTTACAATATATATATATTTATATTATAATCTCATTATACATGTAGCTTGCTATATACAGTATTATGCAGGTATTCATGTCTTCATACACTCACTAAAATGGGTTTTCTCGCTACAAAGATCATATCTGTAATGATGGGGACAGTAAAAATAAGCACTTTTGCAATTGGTTTTCATTACCCAAATCATTTAGTATAGCAGCTATGAGCTAATCTTGGGTTTTTTAGAGCTAAATCAGCAGCCTGATGTTGGGCCACGCCCCCTTTTGTAAAAGGCTGAATGTATTAGTTCAGCCCGTTGGGGGCATCCCCCCCGAGGGACATACCGCCTTGCTGTGATTGGTTGTTGCACCGTGCTTATCCCCCCTGGTGTGGAAAATAAAGTAAAACAAAACTGCCTCCTTTTTCCCCCAAATATAAAAAGGCTGCCTGGGCTCCTCTATATCTCATCTCCCATGATAGCTCTTTAAAGGATCTGGGCAGTTCCTGGTCCCCTAGCTGCTAATTCACTCCCCCCCCATATAACGCAGGGCCCTTTTACATTCGCCCCCCTCTACTTCCCGCCTATAAAAGAGGGGGGGGCAAAAGGGCATTCCTCAATTTTTTTTAATCATTCAGGGTGTATGTAAAACGCTTACAGCAATGAGGTGTTCTGGAGGGAGCTTGTGCAGCCTGGGAGGGAGCCTACAGCTCTCCAGGCATGAAAAGTGACCTTGCAGGAGGTCCTCAGAGCTGTGACATCCTCTCCCTTCCAATCTCCACAGAATGATGAAGTCACTTGTCTTCAGTGAAAAGGGACCCACCTACTAGAGGAGAGACCCCCCCTAATTTAAACCCGTAAAACAAAAACAGCCTTAGACTGGAAAGCTTATGATGAAAAACCCTTTTCGCATACAGAACTTTTTTATGACTTATCAGGGTTAGTGCTATACAGTGTATATTCATCATACACTGTATATACTATTGTACAAACACATTTGGTTGTCTCATACAGTCTATAAGTGACGTGACCAGCGGTGACGCTATAGACTTTTGTCAGTTTGATTGAAACCCTCTCTAAAGTCTTCTCCGCGTTTAAAACAACTCGTGCTGTTGTTTCTTCCCTGTAAATCTCTCGCTCCATTTAATGTACTGGAGCAGAAAGTAACAATGTATCTTTAATTATTATTATCAGCTTCATTACAATCTCCTACTGTAAAGAGGGAGGAGGCGCTGACTGCAGATTGGGCCTCACCCTCCTCTACCATAGTGGATAGAGCCTGGAGATGCTGATGTGGCCAGGTGATAACAGTCCGTTCTAGATGGACTTAGGATGAAAGGATGGACTCAGACCCTGAGACATGCCTTCGGGATGGACACATAACTGCACAGGTTCAGAGCCTTTTTGACTCATGGACCCATGTAATAGACATTCGTGGAAAGTTGTCCCTAAATTCTTGGTTGTGTTGTCGCTATGGACCCGGGACTTTGTCCTCGTTTTAACGGTTTCCAAATTAATATCAGAATGGACATATACGTATTGTGTCAGAAGATTGATACCTAAGATCAAGTTGATTCAGAAGTAAAATTCTGTAATTTGGTTTATACATATAAGTTTTTCTTACAATTTGCAATACAATTGGTTAGTTTAATCAAAATACACTACAATTGGTTACTTCTAATCAACATACTTTTCTATGTAAGCAGTAACCTTGTTGACGGTCTGCTGTTTCTTGGGGATTTTATTTATTTATTTTCAGTATGTTCAATTTAATCCTTTCTAGGTAAGGTAAATTACTTGGTGGAGGGAGGTCAAGAGATCATGGGTAAATGTCAAATCAGTAGCATGTCCAGGGGTAGTGGTTCATACATTTTGTTGCATTTTGATTTTAGGGCTAAGGAGTATTTCAAGCAAAGTGCAATTATTACAGGTTGTACTGTGGATGCCTGTGGCCGTCCCTGACATGTCTGTTTCAATAAATCTTTGTGTTCACTGAGAAATAACAATTCTGCAGCATCTTCTCTTATATCTCTGTGTTGAGCTTGTTTCTCTTTTATTCCTCCTAGAAATTTGTTACTGAACCTGTCAGCTGGGTGTTACCATTCCAGTATACATAGGGGCGTGTCCCTCGACACATTGACTCTGTCAGTGCTGATTGGACAATGCCAGACTGTGCAGTGACACACGCCCAATTGATAACACCCAGCTGACAGATTCCTGAAGAGGAATAACAGAGGAACAGCATGACACAGAATTATAAGGCCCCGTCTACATGGCAAGAATATATAGTCGGTTTTTATGACTGATTTTGGATTTGGAATCGGTTTGAAAACCGTCTCTTAATCGCCCCCATAGATCTCAATATAAAATCCTACTTCTGGTCTATATGGCACGCATTTTCTGAGGTCAGATTTCAAAACAAACAGCTTTGCAAAAAAAAACTTCGAACCTACTCATTCTTATGTTGGATCTCGTGAATAAAATATACTGTTCATTGTCAATAGGTCAGGCAAATCCCAAATCCCACCGCAAAATCTGCCCACAATAAGTGACGAAAAAACGGTTGTAAAATACGGCCGAATTCTGTATAGAACCCAACAGGTATTTTACAATGACCATGCACACATACCTAGAGGTTTTGCCACAAAGTAAAATTGACGTGGGAAGCTTGCAAATGAAATAACAAATATTTTCCCCATTCATTATTAAAAATTCTGGACCGTTTTTGTTTTAGCTGCTCCTTTAGTGATCCAGCTCTTCTCCAGGGGATATGACCAGGGCTGAGAGCTCCTCAGTCCTAGTCGCACATGCTCAGACATCACCTCTCCTCTCAGGCAGCTACTGAGTGTTCAAACCCCAGGTGCCGTCATTCTACTCCCGCCCTCTGTCCTCCCTAGTAATTAGTCAAACAGTGCAAATAAATAAAAAAAAAAGGTCAATGAGGTATGGGCATTGGTAAAGAGAAATAAATAAACACAGGTTTGGTTCCTGCAGGGATTTGAACCGAGGACCCTTGTGCTGTGAAGCAAAAACTTTACCTCTCAGCTACTCACAATGCTTTATATAAACAGACCTTTCTTTGACTACAGAGTGTAAAGGCCTGGTGATGTCATCCTGCTGGGTCACGTGATATGCAATTCAAACAAATCACACACGCCCCCTTCTGAGCACACACAGCTGGATGCAGGAGTATGAAATGAGATCATGGCAAAACCCCTTTAAGAGAAGATGCTCCAGATCTGTTATATCACAGGGAACACAAGTATTTAATAATACAGACATGTCAGGAGATGTCACAGGGACTTTGATCACTATGTTATGAGGTCTATATGTACAATATGGGCATTGTAGAGTCTAAGTGGGCAATTAACTATTTATCTTGGGAGAGTATGGCGCTTTATGAGCATGTGGCACTTTTTGGCATTGTTAGTACATTATGACGCACTATATTAGTAGATTCTAGCATTATGGCTACAGTTTGGCTTTGGCATTAAATGTCTGTGTGCTGGATCATTGTTTAGCACACTGGGGAACATTTATTAATACTAAGGGCCACCTGTATGAACCTGTTTAGGTCTAAAACTCACTTTTTCGCCTATAGGTTACTATGGGCAAAAGAGTGAGTTTTAGACCTAAACAGTTTTCATACATGTGGCCATAACTCTTAGACCGTGTATAGGTAGACAATACAGTCTTACAATGCAATATCAGCAGCACACTACTAGCACTAAAAACTATCAAAAAGAACATAGGAATTTTTGGAAAAGCATTTCTGTTACTTAGAATACATGAACAATCTTGATGTTCTTAGTTTACATATTTGATTTTGGTTTTCTTGCGGTCCACCCACCTGCACAGGCTTTTAAATCAATGCATAGTGACTTGTAGCTGGAATCTCTCTCTGAACTATGGAGATCTGAAAAGGCACCAAGAGAGGGAACATTGGTGTAGGTTCCCACCTGTATTGAGGTCGCCTTGCTGATTGGCAGGTGGGCTTACGCAGCCTTCATCACAAATGTGAACTCAGAACTTCAAAAAATGTTCATGTATCCTAAATAGCAGAAATGCTTTTCCAAAAATTCCTATGTTGTTTTTGATATTTTTTTATTGCTAGTAGTGTGCTGCTGCTGATATTGGACTGTGTTTGTGTGTTGCTGCCACACCAGTGTGCACCTATGCTCATTTTTTTCAAAAAAATGTATTGGATGTGCAGACCAAATATGGTTTTCTAGTCTTACAATGCCCCACATTTATCATAGTGTTGTCTAG
>JAODAL010008024.1:25000-87500 GCA_025379985.1 Phyllomedusa bahiana | reverse complement strand
CTTAATTTCTGCCATTGATCTTATAGCCAAGCGTCTGTTGGATTTGCAAAATTTGACGTTTGAATTTAGCCATAGAATGTAAATGTGGACGTCGCTTTACAACACGACTCGTTTAATCTGGGTAATATCCTTTGACTTTTGTGCTTCATTCTGATTTATTATCACAATGCATTATTGTAAAGGAGCTGAGAAGCTCAAGCGCCCTCTCTTGGATGTAACAAATCCTCAATTTGCTTTTGACCCAATGAGTCTTTAGAAAGCAATAGGGATATTAGCCAAGCCAGTATCACCCATCTGCATACAACGCTGTTTCGGGGTTTTCGCCCCTCATCGGTGCAGAGCAGAGCGATACTGGCTGGCTGGGTGGGAGGCAATGAGTGGCTCATAAAGCGGAACATCTTTGTTTGAGGAGAGCACTGTACGGTGATTTATTAGTGAGTTTTATACATATACCTTTTGCTTTAAAAATAAAGTGGTGGTCATTATGTACATAGTGGTATGGTCCATGTTGGTGTAAGCTGTGCATCAAAAGTTCTGAACCTCCCTCACTAACAGGAAGGCACCCAGTTTTCCGCTCTATAGCAGATGTTTCTTTAATAACTACACATTCTGCTCTGTGTAACAAAGAAATTATTTTATGAATGGTAGCTGTTTCTCCAGATTAAATAGAAGAAAAAAAATTGTCGGCAGAAAAACCTATCGTACTTTATTTTCTTTTCAGTGTTTATAATGTCTGAGCTCTTTGATATGAGGCTTAGACTTCCAACCTTCTCCAAGAGCTGTGACCGATCAGTATAGCAGGGGGAGGCTTGTTGTGGAGAAGGTTGTTTTTTTTTTTTGTTTTTTTTTAGTCCGGTTGAAATCCAGACTGTTTGTGGTCATGTCATTGAGCTGATACAACTTTTTTCTGAAGAAAAGCTCATAAAGAGGGTTTTCTCACGACAATGATTAGCTTTCAACATGAAGGGACTGTTAATTGAATACCTTTTCTAAATACATTAGTCAATAGATTTTACTCTAGTCCTGAAATAAGAGACATTTTATGTGCTCTGAGTGCTCACCGATTTCTATGGTTACCTAGCCATAACTCTGCAATCTGATTAGAACAGAGAGCTTATGGGGCCGTTCACACGGCTTATTTCGGCATGGATTGGCGCCGTACTGCGCGCCGGATTTGCGCTGCAGTACGGCGCCAATCCGTCGCAGTCATTACGGTAATCCACAGTTCTCATAGAGAACAGTGGATTCCGTCGCTCCTGCTCGCTCGGCGAATCTGCCGGGCGGGGAGAAATTGACATGCACATTATCCAGGCGCAATACGCGCCGTGGATAATGCAAGTTATGGGGCCGGCGGGCCGCTCCCCCGCCCGCACCCGCCCCTTATTCAAGCCAGAATTGCGAGCGCAATCCGGCTCGCAATTCCGGCTTGAATAAGCCGTGTGAACCGAGGCTATAGCTGGGAGTAATATAACCCCATGGACTGAATAAGCTCCGGAGCAAACTAATTATCTCTTACAAGATTACAGATCTTTTCTTTTTCTCCTTTAACCGCAGCCTATTTCACGTTTTAAGATTAGTGCTGGAATTTTTTTTTTTTTTTATTTTTTTTTTAGAAATGCAGATTACAAGGCGATTGTCTACTTGATCTATTAAAACTTATGCATTCATAAAATCCTTTTTTGTGGTGGGGTGTTACATGAAGCAGAATGTTCGCCTAATAAACAATGGGCCATATTTATCAAAACTGTCTAAAAGGGAAATGGTCTGTTGCCCACAGCAACCAGCCGGCGCTGATATTTTATTTTCCCAGACTAGTATAGGAAGTGAAGACTGAACCCTAATTGGTTGCTATGGGCAGCGAAAGACAGTCTTTCTATGACAGTTTTGATAAATGGGACCCGTAGTTCTGTCGCATTTGTGATTTGTAGATTTGCCAGGCGCTGATTGCCTGAACTATTGTTCATACAAATATTCCTTCCCAATCATTACCCAGTGTAAACACGCCGAGGGAACAAACAACAAATGATTAAACGCTTGTTTGCCGTTGATTGCATCTTTTATGTGGACATAACATTTTTTATTTTTCTGTTGCCCTCCCTTATGTAAACCAGGGATGTGCTGGCGACAATTGTGTAAAGTAGTTTATATGAACCGTCCCACTAATTATCATTCATACAAACTCCTCAGAATTATTAAAACGGGAAATAGTAAGTAAATAGGTAAAACTCGACTTGATATAGCGTCAGTCGGTGCCTGTTATGGGGACCAACTCCTTGCTGTAAGCACCGGGAAGCGGAGGAAACCTCTGATCCCTGGCATTTAACCCTTTGATTGCCGCTGTCCTTGAGATAATCAGAGAGCATTCCCCTGCTCCATCAGGACTCCCAGTGACCCGACAGAGCCCGGGGAATTTCTGTACAGTTAGCCCTGGGAACCTAGAGAAGCCTCAGGGCTGCCCATGGTTAGGGCACACTGTGTGCTGCCCTGACTGCTGCCTGTGACAGTATGACACAGATTGTAATGAATTAGTATACATGAATATACTAATATATTAAGAAGGGAAAAAAAAAAAGTTTTAAAAAGTTAACCCTTGATGGGATTAAAAAAAGTAAAAAAAACTTTAAAAAGTGTAAAAAAATAAATAATAAAAATAAAAAGGGGTTGTCTCACTACATTGATTCATCTTACCACAATTTTCTTGGTGTAATTTTTGAATTCAGGGGCGTATTTACTGGCTTCTGCTAACTACTACTGGCCTGCGGTGACGGCTGCTGAGGGCACTAGGTCTGTAGCTATAGCGGCCAGCACATGCAGCCTGTCAGGAGAGATTGAACAGGTCTGTAGCTATAGCGACCTGAGGAGCTGATGCAGCCCATACAAGAGGGGATATCTAGGAATAGGTAGGACACTGTTAACGGACACATATTACAGAGTGACTTGTTTTTGGAAGATCTTTAACATAAAAAGAAATCTTTGTGGTGAGACAACTCCTTTAATAAAAAGTTATTGTGCATACATTACACACACAAAAAATATACACATCAGATATCTACTCGACCGTAATAAGCTGCAGAATTCATTTAATAGGTTATTTAGTGTCAAATGTGAATGGTGTAAAAAAAAATAAAAAAATAAAATTTTAAAGAAATCTTCAGTAATTTATTTGTAAATGTAAACTATGCCCCCACCCCAACAAAAAAAAAATACAACTTCTCCAGCTTAAAAGAAATCCTCATACAACCGCGTCACTTAAATGATAAAACAGTTACAACTGTTGAAATGCAAGAAGGCAAAGTCTATAACATTTTGCTGATCATTAAGAACTTTTTAGGCCTGGGGCTTAAGGGGTTAAACACATGATACATGTGCTGTATGGTCTGAGAACAATGGCTTATCTATAAACAGAGACTAATCTTGTAAGAAATAATTAGTTTGCTCTAGAGCTCCCTCTGTCCATGGGGTGACATCATTATAGTCAGACAATCGGGTAAGCATAGAAACCTGTGTGCACTCAGAGCACATAAAATGTCTCCTCTCATTACTAAAGTAAAATCTATTGACCAATGTATTTAGAAAAAGTCTTCCATCAACTGTCCCGTCATGTTGAAAGGTATTCTTTATAGTGAGAAAACCAAAGAAACTGCATGAAAAAAATCTTATATCTCATTGGCCACTTGCACCAAAATCCTGCAGAGAAGCAATACCCAATCTAAAACGTAACTTTTCATGTCAACATGTTAAAAAGATCCCAAAAAGTGCAGATTATAAAAATCTCCATATGATTTTGACATAAGTATATCAATAACGTAGAGGAGGACCGACATTGAATCCAACTCACGATTTGTTGACCAATGAATCCATACAGATATTTCCGGTCTTCTCCGTAACCAGCAGCAATGCAAACAAAATTCACAGAAGTGGACCGAACAGCAACTGAGGACCACTGGTGCAGCCCGTGTCCCTGGCCCATGCATGATGATAATGGCTGAGGCTGGTGGTGTGGTCAGGTCATCTAGCATGTTTACCACTCTGATGTAAATGGTTACAAATGGTCTGTTGTGACACTTGGTCGCCTCTCACCTCCCTTGTCTGGAGTTGTTCGACATTCATCATCCAGTTAAGCAGGGCATTGGCTACAATGAAGTGGTCATCAGTGTGTGATGGAGCCAAATGACATCCACTTCTTTGCCTTTCTGTGACTCTCCCAGTCTGTCTGATACAACCTACTGGTGACACTCTAAGCTCAGTGGCCTCTTCTGTCTGAGAGCATCCTGCTTGAAGCCTCACAATGGTGAGGTACTGTGGATCAGTTGTAAGATGTTGTCTTGGTCTTATGATGTCAAAATGCGATCAGCATGATAAGGAGGACTGTTTAAATCCCAATTCAAATTGTTCCCCTATATTTATTGGGTGATTCAGGGAACAAACACCTGTTGTGAATTTTGCCATTAAGCTCCTTGTTAGAGATCAGCAAGTTGTGCAAAAAGTACTGAAACATTGAACAGTTGGACATGTGCATACTACAGTTAAATGATGGTCTCATTTAGTGAATTTAAAAAAAAAATTCACAAAATTTTATTTTCAGCCTGAAATTTCAACCAAAATCTAAATATCCGTAACTTTTTGCGAGTTGTGTGTATATAACCTTACAGTCCGGGAAGTAACCAAATTTAATAGGGGAGAGGGACAGACAGAAATATAAATACATATATATAACTCCCAAGCCTTAAAGGCGTTGTCTCACTACAAGGATTGCTGCTTTTTATATTAAAGATCTTACAAAAACAAGTCACTTTGCAATATGTGTCCATTAACAGTGTCCTACCTATTCTGAGATATACCCCTCTTGTATGGGCTGCATCAGCTCCTCAGGTCGCTATAGCTACAGACCTGTTCAATCTCTCCTGATAGGCTGCCAGCACTGGTTGCTATAGTTACAGATATGGCTTCTACTACAGCCTAGTGGAAGCCAGTAAACACGCCCCTGAATTCAAAGTGAAACCAAGAAAACAGGACTGAGGTAAGATGAATCAATGTAATGAGACACTCCTTTAAGACTTATGCAAATAGTAGTAGAGTAGTCAACACAAAATGTCAGGCACTCACCAGCAGTTGTGTTTCGTCTGCCTGCACTTTTTTGCATACTTTTAGACCTATGATATACTTTGCATAAAGTCTTAGAGCTTGGGAATATATATATATATATATATATATATATATATATATATATATATATATATATATATATATATATATATATATATATATATATATATATTTTGTCCCAATTTCATTCAGCTGTTTCCCGGACTGTAAGGATGTATATATGTGTGTTACTGGTACCACTGTTGTGAGAATGTTTTTATTTTATATATATATATATATATATATTAGTGGTACGTCCACTCGGCATATGCAAAATGCTGGTCAAATTCCGTTGAAGAATCTGGCCGGTATTTTAATTGGTTTTGGTCCATGGTTTGCGGATTCGTCCTTTTCCTATAACAATTGAACTGCACACCTTCCACCCGAAGACTGGGCGGAAGATTGTGCATGATCCAAGTTTTTCAGAACGCCGGTGCCTGAAAAGACGTCCGGTTGAAAATCCGTTTAGTATAGACTACTGAACAGATTTTCATTTAATGTCTATGGGGACGGTTTCTTGTCGGTTTTCAGACGGTTTCAAAATCCGCAAACCGTCTGCAAATCCGACCAATAAACCATGCCGTGTGGACATACCCTTAAAGAGTACCTATCACCTTCAGACAAACCTCATGAAGTAACAGGAGACTAAAATACAAACACTTTCTCAAATAAGCTTCATTAGGAAAACCAAAGCATTTAACCTTTATTTTAGTTTTTAAAAAAGCGCTGGCCCTTTAAGACAGCTCTGAAGTCGGGCCAAGTCGGCACATGACAGCTTGAGGGATGATATTTGTAAGTTCCTGAGCTGGGAGAGTCCACAGTGCAGGGGGAGTCTGTAAGTCTACATCATGTGCTCACCAGCAGCAGTTACAGATGCCTGTGTGCTATGGAGGAGGAGGCTGAAGCAACAGGTAAACTGTCACACTGTTTCCTAACAGACAGACTCCACTGCACAGTAAAAAAACGACTGTAATCATCTCCCATAGACTCTAATGTAAAACCGTCCCGCTGTCTACACTGAGCTTCTTTTTTCTGCTCTTTTTTTTACTTTTGCAACATGTTCTAAAAAACGCCAGAGCAGGGCAGAAAATTTACTACAGGAGTCTATGGAAAGCGCCGGACGTCTTTTGGCGCGTTTTCTGCCGCGATTTTTCAATGTAAACCCACCCAGGAGACCCAAGTCCCACCTATAGTGGGTGTTAATAAAGGTTATATCTTATCAAATTTGTATACAAGTGTCTGATGAGTCCTTTTTTGTACCGTTCGTAATAAAATGATCATGCTTTGGTCGCTAACGATTTTTGCGCAATTCATATTTTTTTTAGCTAAAAATACGTTTGTTTTTTTTTACAGATTTTGGCGCTAAAATCCTTTTCTTAACACATTTTGCCGCTAATAAAGTTATCTCGCTTCTGACGCTAAAAATACATTTTTTCACGGATTTTAGCTATTCTAAAGTTATTTTCCTTTTGTTGCTAAAAATAATTTTTTTTTACGTATTTTGTAGCTAAAAATAAGTTTTTTACGGATTTTGCCGCTAAAATACTTTTTTTTTTATTTTACAGATTTTGGCTCTTCTAAAGTTATCTTGCTTTTGTCACCAAAAATGTTTTTTTGATGTATTTTGTTGCTAAAAATAAGTTTTTTACGGGTTTTGGCGCTAAAATAGTTTTTTTTAATGGATTTTAGCGCTATGGTATTATTTTTCCGGATTTTGGCGCCAGAATCCGTTTTTTACGGATTTTGGTGCTAAAGTCTGTTTTTTACGGATTTTGCCACTAAAATCCTTAAAGACAGATTTTTTTTTTACTGCAAAAGCGGAATAAGTGTGACAGCCGCAAAATCTGTAAAAACGTATAGTTTAGCGCCAAAATCTGCAAATCGCAGCAATAAACGGCCGTTTTTTCAGCTGCTTTTGACAGGCAGGGGCCAGAACACTCAGTTTTTAGTATTTGGCTTTCAGGTCGTTTTTTGTCCACTGCAGTGTAGACATTGCCTTAGTGTGCTGTGCCTGCTGTACTGTATGTAGTGAGAGACTCGGCATCCCCCTGCACTGTTGGTATCTCCCAACCGACTGATAAGGATCTCCTGAGTTACAAAGTGAAAGTAAAACCCGTTTCCCTGTAAAACTGAGGGAAACCCTCTCCATTGCTAATGACATGTAATTGAGAAAAGTCTTATAATTTCATCTACTATCAATTCTAGGTGTTTGTGTGGAGGTGATAGGTACTCTTTAAGGTTATGTGTTATTATAAGGGCCTTTGCTTATTTCAGTAAATTTTATACCACGATATGTACTGGGAAACCCAAAACATTCTAAGTTGGGTAAAATGTGAAAAAAAAAACCTTGCGCCTTGATTGTAGGGGTTTTGCTTTTATGCCGTTCACACTGGTATAAATGATGGGTTATCAGTATTCTGCAGGTCGATTCAAATATGAAAGCTGTTTATTTTTTTTAGTACTTTTTAAAAATAAAAACATTCTCTATTTCTTACATTTATGCTGCAGCTCCATTTTCTGTGACAATAAAGTTTTGTTTTTTTTTCCACCTATGGACCTGAGTGAGGCTGCATTTTTCATGAGCTGAAGTGTGGATTTTATTAGTACCATGTAGTAACAAAAAAAACGCTGTTTTGGCGTTTTTTTTTTTTTTCTTCTGTGGTGTTTAGCGCATGGGCTAAATACTGTTATTTTAAAAAGATTGACTTTTTGGGCGCAATATGACTCATGTGCAAGTTTTTTATTTTTTTTTTTTTAATTATTTTTTTAGACTTATAAAACTTTTTTTTTTTTTTTTTTTTTACTCTGACATTTAGTCCACCTGGAGTACTTGACCACTAGGGAGCTCGATTGCTTGTAAACCTTTGCGATATACCCTTAATTTGCAAAAGGGCCGCCCAAGATATTTGGTTTTTTATTATTTTCCCTTTCCCTTTACATTAGTCTTCAAGCTCCGTGGGGTTTGGGGGGGGAAGGGGTGGCACACTGTTCCTCTTTATTTAGTTTCCTCCCCATCGCTTTTGGTATTTTAAATGGTCAAACAGCAGGGATCGAGCCAGCTCGATTCCCTTCGTTAGCACCCAGATTTTTTGGCGGTCCGATGTTTGGGTTGCCCTTTTGGCCGACTCTCCCACCTCAGCTGTAGATCTCTGCAGTTAACCCCAAAGTGTCGGGGCCCCTTTGGCTGCTCTCTGACCCATCTTCCCCTTTTTTGAGATGAAATTTTAGAGGGGGGCCCCGGGCCCGGGGTAGATTTGCAGGGGTCTAAATACCCCTTCCCCCATTTCTTTATGATCGCTTGCAAAGTCCCTCCTTGAGTTGTTTAAATTTTGGGGGAAAATTTTTTTGTATCCAAACCCGGCTTTAAACTGTCCTTTAAACAGAAAATCACGGCCCGGCCCCTGGTGTGTTCCTTGGTCTTAATGTTGCTCTCTGGTTTTAAAAACAGAAATCTAAAAATTTTAGCCACTTAGATTACTTGGGACCTCGGGGGCGCTTTTTTGGCTTTTAAATCTTCTGCATTATACCAAAAATGCGAAGGCTGTAGAAAGATAGGGTTTTCTTTTTCTTCCTTCCTACATTAGTTTTCCAAATTTTCCGTGGAACCACATGACCCTTGGGCCTTGGAGGGGAATGGTGCGCAACTTTCCTTTTATTTAAACCTGTTGGGGGTTTTAAAGGAAAAAAGGGGCGGGATCAAGGGGTTTTTCCCATTCCCTTCCCGGTTAGGGGCCTTTTTCGGGCGGGGTAAAAAAAGTCCGCCGCCCTAGAAGTTGGGGGGGGGGTGAAGCCCCTTTTTAATTTATTATAAATTTTTAAAAGAAAATCCCATCAAATTTGGAGGTAACACTTTCCCCTGGGGGGATTTAAATTAAAAAAAATTTTGTAAAAATTAAGGGATACTACATTTTGTTTTTTTCCCCTTTTCTCCCTTTAAAAAACCCCATTTTTATTTAAAATTAAGAAAAAATCTTTGGTTTTTAAATGGGGGTGGTTTCCATTTTTAATTTTAAAATATCCCTTTTGGGTTTTGGGGCCTAATCCAACTTCTTATTTGGGAATTTGGCCACAAATTTAAAATTTTTATAAGGGCAACGGGAGAGGGGTTAACCCAGAATCTTTTAAGGGGGACTTTTTTAAAAAGCCTTTGGATGCAATTTGTTTTGGGGGGTAATAGGTTTCGCAATGGGGAAAGGCCCAAATTGGGGGGCCCAAGCTTACCTTTCCTGGGGGTTTTAAAAATTCAAACCAATTACGTTCTCCCCCGTTAAAAAATTTTTCCCCGGCCCCCCAAAGGGGGGAAAAGAAGGGGTTGTGAGCCCGGTGGGGAAGGGGGAAATTATTTTCTGGATTCGCTATGGCCCTCTAACCTTAAAGGGTTTTTGAAAAAAGTGTAAAAATGGAAGCCAAAGAAAAGGCTCCAAAAGTAAAGAGCCTCCGGCCAGGCCCCTAACCCCGGGGGGGGGGCAGGTTTTGGTTTTCTCCATTTTTAATGCTTAAACCCCCTCCCTTTTCCATTACCCTTTTCCCAAAAGGGGCCCAAAAATTGGTTTAAAATTTTTTGGGGTTCTTCTTTTCCCGGAAAAAGACCCTTATTTTTATAGGCCCTTTTTTTCCCTTTGGGTTTTTTTGAACCCTTTTGGAGTTGACATTTCTTTCCCCTTGTGGGGTCAGTGGAGGTGTGCGGCCTGGACAATTGGGTGGGGATCGGAGGGACCTTAGTGTTTTTTGAAACCCTTCCAAGGTTTTTAGGGGAAAAAGCCTTGGGGCCCACTGCCCCCAAATTTCCCCCAGGGATCGGTCCCGGCCACTGAATTTAAAGTTTTTTCCCGGGGAAAAATCTTTTCTTTTTTTTAAATTTTGGGGCCCTAATACACTAAAATGGCCACTTTTTAAGGTTTAAACCCCATGCTAGAAAAACCGGGGGGAAAACCCCTTTTTTTTGGGGCCTTAAAAGGAACGGCCCTTAATTCGGGGGCCCTTTGTTTCCCAACCCAAGGTGCTGGAAAAAATCCCTCAGGTTTTTTTTTTGGCCCAATATTGAAAATTGATGGATCACAACCCCCCTTGGCCCCCAGATTTGCCCGGCCTTTTTTTGAAACATCCCATGTTTGCAAAATTCCCTTCCCCCACATCCCAAAGATGTTCTATTGGCATTGAAGATTTTGTTTTTAAAAAACTGGTTTGGGAAGCATTTTTTAAAAGTTACAAGTGTTTCATTGGGTCCATGTTTAAAAAAAACCAGTTGGGGAATGTTTTCCAAAGTTTTTATAACCATGGGGGCTTTAACTCCCTGAAAAGTAGACCTTCGTGGGGGACGGTTGGGTCAAAAAGGGATGACGGGGTTTTGGTCCACCCAACAAAAAACTCGGGTTAGGGGCTTTTTTGGGGGTTTGGGGCCAACCCCGTTTTGGCCCCAAAAGGTAACCAAAGGGGCCCAAAAAAGGGTTCCCCCAAAGGGAAAATTTCCCACAAAAAAACCACCACCCCCAAGCCCTAAAACCCGTTGTTCCAAAAAAAAGGAAAATTTTGGGACCTTTTTTTTCCCAGGGGTTTTTTTAAAACCCCAAAAAATTTCCCTGACCCTCCCATCCGAATTTTCCCCAAGCCAAAAAACGGGGTTCAAAAAAGCCCAAAGGAAACCCCTTTTTTTCCCCCAATCTTCCACTTTTCCAATTTCGATGGACCTTGGGGAAAAAATTGGGGAGCCCCCCTTTTTTCCCTTTTTCCCTTAGCTGAAAGGAGTGGAAAACCCCGGTGTGGTCTTTTTAGCTGCTTTTAATTTCCCATCCCCCCCCCCCCCCCCCCAAAGTTCCGGAAACCTGTGGTTAGGAGGGCCTTTTCGGGGAAAAAACCTTGGTTTTCTAAGGGTGCATTGGGGGAAAAATGTTGGGGGCCCTTTCAAAAGCCCCAAAACCAATCCCCCCAAAATTTACCTTTGCCCTTTTTGCCCTTAACAAGGATTTCCCGCCCACGGGACTTCCCGCCCTGGTTTTTTTTCCTTTTTGGGAAGGGGAATAAAAACTGGAAAAATTAACCCTAGAGATTTGGTTGTGGGGGGAAAAACCCCCAAGGGAAAACCAAAAGTTTTTTTTAAAAAAACTAAAAAACCAAAAGGGCCCTTTCTCCCCAACAAAAATCCCAAAGGCCCAAAGGCACCCCCAAATCACCCTTTCCCTTCCCCTACAAAATGCCGGTTTTTTAACGCAGGGAATTGTCTTGACCAAATGCCCTACAGGGCCTAAATTTTGCCAAATTTTTGCCGCCATGGGTTTTGGGCTGTTTTTGAAATTTTAAAACGGGGGTTAAGAGAAAATTTGGGAAAACAGGGCTAAAAAAATTTGGCCGTAAAGGGTATAAAACTTAAGTTTAAAAATTTTGGTTTGGCCAAAAGGGACCTGAACCCAAATTTGGAAAGGGGGGCAAAAAATAAAAGTGCGTCTTGGGGTTTTTTGGCCAAAAAGGGGGGTTAAAAAGATTTTTAAAAAGGGGCCCCCCTTGGGGATTTTTAAAACTAAGGGGGGAAATTTAATTTAATTTTTCCCAAAAGAAAAATTTTAAAAATTAGAAGGGTGGCCAGTGGGGTGTCTTTTGGGGGTTTAGGGGTTTGGGGCCAGGGGGTCCCGTCCCCCATTTTTTTAAAAAATCCCCTATGGCTTTTTTCAAAAAATAGTGTAAAAACCGGGTTTTTTGGGGGCATTTTTTTAATTCAGTTTCCCCCTTAAGTGGAAAGGGGTGTGTGAGCTTTTCCCTCATTGGGTTATCGGTACCTTTTAAAAATTTTAACCAACTAGCCAGGGGCTTGGGGGTTGTCCAAAAACTTGTTCATTAAAGTTTAGGCCATTAAATTGTTTTTTGGGGGGGCCCTGGGGGGGGGGGGGTTTTTTTGGGGTTAAAAAAGGGGTCCATTTTTCCGGGGGTGTTTTTTTTTTGGGGTTTTTATCCGGGTAAAAGGTGTTTCCTTTTTGGGTATTTTGGGAAAAATTTTATGAAGGGTGGGGGGGGTTTCTAAGGGATTTTAAATTTACCCGAAGGGGGTTCAAAAGGGGGAGTTTTGTAATAAAAATAAAATTGTCGCAGGAAATTAGGGTTTTCCCCATTTTTTGGTTATCCAGTGTTTTTAATGGATTTGGCCGGGGTGAAATTTTTAAATTCTGTTTACCTTTATTTATAATTCAGGGGGGGTTTGGGGGTTATAATCGGGGGTTTTATAATTGAAAAATTGGGGCATTTTGGGGGGTTTAATGGATTTTTTGGGTAAATTTTTGGGAAACCAGGCCCGGTTAACTATACACTTTGGGGTTTTAATTGATTTTGGTTCTTTGGCTGATGAAACCCCAAATGTTCTGAAATACTATTATATTTTTTTCACCCAGATATGGGTTTTAAAAGCTCTTGTTAAAAAGGGTGGTATGGAGCATGCGGGTTTATAACCTAGGTATTTCTGTTTTACTATTATATATGTATAACAGGTTTAGGTTTAAAATTTTTGAAATCTAGTGAAATGGTGAATCCCTGGAAAACCTTTCTTTTAAAATATTAAAATGTACACCCAGGTTTTTTTTTATAATCTTCTGTATATTTGATATGTAGCTTTGAGGTTAAAAACCTGGGCGTCCTCTTTTTATTATTAGATATGTACAGCAGATATAAGTTACACATTTTCTTGTGTATAATAATATGGACCATGCTGTTATAATTTGGGCATCTTCTGTATATTATATAAGAGCAGATGGTCTGTAGCTGGGTTTGCCCCGTTTCATGTTTCCCAAATAAAATGTTGCTTTTCCCCCGTACTTTCCCTTAAATGCTTGTTCGCCCCCACAATTTCCTAGACACAAGCAGCTTTAGAAAATTTGTTTCCCTGCTTTTCCCTGGTTAGGGGTGGGGGGTTTCTATACAGTAATTTCATTCAGCTCTGTTTTTCACAGCTCATCTTCTAGCACTGACATAGAGCAGAGATCTTATTTAAAAGGGGAAACAAGTCAAAGTAAAAAAGGAACTAATTACTTTTTGGGATAAACACACTATTTCAAGCTGAGGGCGCCCCAACCCTGTAGTCCCCTCACCCCCCGGGCTATCAGAAAAGACAGGGAAAGGGAGAAGGGGAGAGAGGCCCGGTAACCTTTGAGGAACCGGTGTGCACTAAGGAGATAAAATCTCTCAATCCTTCAAAAAACCCAACAAAAATTTTAAAGGGCAATATATTTGGAAAAATTTCCCCCAATTTCCCAGTCCCTACATGTTGAAAATCAAAATTTTTATGGGTTGAGACCCCCCCTTTTAAAAAGGGTATTCTCATTTTAAAGTTTAGCTTTAAACTTTAAAGGGCGTTAAATAAGGGATTTTTTTCAAAATTATATTGGTCAATAGATTTTACTTATTCATGAGAGAGGTGCATTTTTATGTGATCTGAAGTGCAGAGCGATTTCGATGATTACCTGCATTCCAGATGGACATCATTTATCTGATTAGCTGAGAGCAGAGAGTAATGTCACCACACTGATGGACTGGATTAAAGCAAACTCGTTATGTCTAACAAGATTAGCTTCAGTAAACAAAAGGTACATGTGCTGTGAGGACTGAAAAGCATCTGTAATCTTCTTAGATATAACAATCTCTTGAACCCTCAGCGTGCTAGAAGTTAAATGTGCTAAATTGCCGTAGAAATACAGTCTAAGGAGACTAAGTAAGTGAAAAACTGCTAAAATTCAGTGAAACAGCAAGGAGAGAAAACCCCTTTAATCCTGTATAGCCACTAGAAGCAGCAGAACAGTGCATGAAGGCACAGAACTTCTCCAGTATTACTACCTCCTGCAGAATCTTATGTCTGACAGTGTCTTTGGAGAAGACATCGCACATTCCTCCCTCTTATCTTTGTACTTTGGTTCTTTTGATAGTTAACTTTATTAGGCTATGTTCATACGATGTATTGCAGCGCATACAGTACACGCCGCAATAAATTATGTCTTTCGAGAGCTCGCGGTGATCAGCGCGTACTCCCACGGCGTGGGTGGGGGGGGAGCAGCGGCCCGACGACCCCATAGATATGCACTACTCGCGGCACATATTCGTCGCAAGTAATTGACCTGTCACTTATCTCCCCGCGTGTACAATACGATCGTATTGTACGAGCGGGGAGAGGAGGCGTAATCCATAGAGCGCAAATACGCAGCAAAATGCGCGCCAGAATTACCCCGTGTGAACATACCCTTAACATTATCATGACATGTCAGAGACAGAAAGGTGCAGGAATACCTACATAATAATTATTCCACCATTATTCATATTCAGTCACCCCATAGCTGTCATATAACCCTGCTGCTAACTCACCGCCAGGAGCCATAGGAGGCTATGTTTAGTCTCTACTGTTAACCCATAGATGTATTACATAGGTCTGATCTATGGGCTAGGCCAGTCTACTAATACATCTAATATTATACCAATATAATGATGGGTGTAGATATGTTGTAGGCAGGAGGGGGTGGGTGGATAATGGAGTACAGCTATGATATAAACCAAGGGGGAGTACAGATACACACCAAGGTGGAAGGTAGGTAGATATATGTATGTGTGTATATGTTTTTGTTATTAGGTCTGGCCTGGTTTTGGATGCATAAAAAAAAATTACGTTACTATTTACGGTTGGTGGGTCTGGCCCATTGGTTGACTAAGCAGATTGGATGTATATACAGATATTACAATCTAGACAATATTTGGTTTTGCACATCCAAAAAAACCTTTTTGAAAAAACGAGCATAGGTGCACACTGGCGCGGCAGCAATATACATACACATTCCAATATCAGCAGCACACTATTAACTAAAAAACTATCAAAGGGGATATAGGAATTTTTGGAAAAGCATTTCTGCTACTTAGGATACTTAAATTTTTGAGGGGTTCTTAGTTCACATTTTTGATCAAAACTGCTTAAGCCCTCCTCCCATCAACAAGGGGACCTCAAATACTGGTGGGAACCTGCACTAACTTTACCTCTCTTTAGGGCCTGTTCAGACCTCCATACTTTAGGGAGTGAAGGCACCAGCTTCTAAATACACTGCACTGATTTAAAAACCTGTGAAGTTGGGTGGAGTGCGGAAAACCAACAGGGAGACAGCCACTCCCCCATACGGACAATCTAGACAACAATATTTCGTTTTGCACATCCCAAAAAACTTTTCGGAAAAAAACGAGCATAGGTGCACACTGGTGTGGCAGCAATATACATACACATTCCAATACCTGCAGCACACTATTAACTAAAAAACTATCAAAAGAACATAGGAATTTTTGAAAGAGCATTTCTGCTACTTAGGATTCCTGAAATTTGTTTTGAGGTTCTTAGTTCACATTTTTGATTAAAAGTGCTTAAGCAGGTTTTGTCTGTTGATTCCTTTTTGGAAAGATTTGCCAAAATTACATAACATCATTAGGGTACAGTGCCGCAGAACAACATTACAGGTGTTTCACAATGGAGCTAGTGATGGCTCAGACAAATATACCTCCTGTGTCATTGAGTAAAATCAAAGAGTCGTGGAGAACCGCGCAGAGGGGCGTCCACATCACCTCCTCTGGATAATTCTTAGGAATTAGCGGACGATTTTGCTAAATTAATGTGATTTATGTAAATTAGTGTACAGTGTGTGCCTTCTATTTCTGCATGTGGGCTTACATGCAAGTAATTCTAGCTGTACAACTAGTTGATCCACTAGAACTACTATCCATCCATCCAGCTGGTCTAAATTACACAGTTATTTTATAATACAAACACAACACAGTATCAGCAGCACTCTATAAGCACTAAAAACAGTCAAACTGATTATAGGAATTAAAAAAAACAAAAAACATTTCTGCTCCTTTAGAATAATTTAGAATGAAAATTTTGAGGTTCTTAGTGCACATTTTTGATCAAAACTGTAGTTGCCCATCTACCGCAGCAAGGTGAATGGAGATGGGAACCTGCTCTGAGATTTAATCTCTCTTGGTGTCTGTTCAGACCTCCCTATATCCAGGGAGAGAAGATCCTAACTACACTCTGCTCTGATTAAAAACAGTCGGTGTTGTGCTGACCACTTTTTGCTTTTTTGACTGTGGCTAGCCCCCATTTTGGCTGTGCACTCTGCCCATTCACACTGACTGTTTTTAACCAAAGCAGGGTGTAGCTGGAATCTTCATTCCCTGAAAATATGAAGGTCTGAACAGACACCAAGAGAGGTAACATGTTAGAGTAGGTTCCCATCTGTATTGAGGTTACCTTGTCGCCATAGATGAGCATTTACAGTTTTGATCAAAAATGTGCACTAAAAACCTCAACATTTCCTGTATTCTAAAGTAGCTAAAATTAGTTTTGAAAAATTTCCTGTGTCCCCTTTGACTGTTTTTAGTGCCTGTAGAGTGCTGCTGATCTTGTGTTGTGTTTGCATTGCTTTTTGCTGCCACCGCAGCGTGCACCTATAGACTCATTTTTTTTTTTTATTGTTTTGGATGTGCTGACCAACTTTTGTTTTTTATACATGATTTTGTATACATTGATAAGGACTATGCTGGTGTAACCTGGGCATCTTCTGTATACTGTTTCATATGCATAGCTGGTGCAACCTATGTATGTTCTATATACAACTAGTAAGCTATAACCATGTCCTTGTTCTGTGTTCTTCTCTCCAGGACTTGTAGCATTTTTGGACAGTGCTGGGCTCCCACCCCTGGGGGGCACATGGTGTCCAGTCTGCCCACCCCCACTTCAGAAGATGACCAGACTGCTGCTGGGCGTCACTCTAGAGAGGATCTGTAAGGCCGTGCTCCTCCTCTGCCTCGTGCACTTTGTCATTATCATGATCCTCTATTTTGATGTCTATGCTCAGCGCTTGGACTTCTTTAATCGCTTCAATATCAAGAACTCCTCGCGGATACACCCCTATTACAACTTCACCAGGCCCAATGGGACAGTCCACAGCTACGCCGCCGCTGCCACGTCCGCCGCAGAGACCTTTACTGCTAGTGCCAAGATGGACCCTAATCAGACAGTCACTGAGCGGCCGCTTCCACCGTGTCCAGACTCTCCACCCGGGCTGGGTAAGTGATCTCTGGGTCAGTGAGACGTATTAGGACAGGTTTCCAGCCTCTGAATCTAAACAAAAATGAACCCGTTTACTGACAGCAAGCAGAGATCTTGAAACCGTGAGGATTTTAAGTTGCAGAACTTTCCAGTATACAATAAACATAAAACAGGAAAATTACTTTAAAGGGGTTGTCTCGCTACAAAGATGTGTTCCCAACATGTAGGGAGCACTAAATTAAGACATTTTCCAAATATATTGCTTTGTTCATTTTTGTTGTTGTTGAGGAGCTAGTGATTTTATCACCTTCTGAGGGCTTTCTGGTTTCTCTAGTGACCGACCTGTGTACTTCTGCTCCCCTGCTGTTTGTACTATCTGATAGCAGAGACACAGGTCCTGGCAGCACAGAACTGCAGACAGTGAGAGCTTGATTGTTATCTGATCTTTCAGACAAAAGACACTAATTACTACTGTTTACTTTAGCTCTGAAGCTTCTTTGGACCTGCTAGCAGGAGATTTATCTAATCTAGACTAATAAACATAGGAGTCTGGATACACAGAGCTCATATGCTAATTATAGACAGCTTGACCAGGAAGTGACAGAGCAAAGTAGCATTATTTCATTCATGCATCCTATGAAACTGTGAGATGAGACAACCCCTTTAAGCAGCCTGTGTCGGAAGTGACCCCCTACAGAGTCCGGGGGCAGGAGGCAATCACATGACTTTGATAAGGGACAAAGTCATGTGACTGTGTACTCCGCACGTGATCAGCGGTGACTGGACAGCATCAGTCATCGAGCCCTCTTGACCGTCCTCCGTTATAACCTCTGACGGTGAGTGCGGTGATTATTCTTCACATGATGGTCATAGGATGACGGACATATTTAGAGACACAGGACGAGCGTCTTGATTTCAGCCATTAGAGCCTCTCTTATAATCGGATAATTGTTGAATCTCATTGTACAGCAATTGCTCGGGAAGTGGTTTTGAATGGCGGTGAGAGCCTGATGTCTGCTCTACTGGAAGGATGGTTTGTAGGGGAGCCGCTGAGTGGTGCAGGCAAGATAAGAGCCACCTTGTATATTGGGAGGTAGTAATTGCTCCTGAGCACTCAGATCTTTAATCTATATCCTCTTTCTACAGTCTTTGCTCTGTGTGGCGCTGTGGAGGATGGTTTATACAGGAGCAAATCGGTGGTACAGACATGATGAGTCCTTCCTTCTATATAGAAGGGTAGTAATTGCTCCTCAGCACATGGAGCTCTGATCTGTATCATCTCTGCTTATATGGGAGCAGATCAGTGGTGCAGGCAAGATGAGTCCCTGGTTCTACAGTATATAAAAAGGTAGTAATTGCTCCTCAGCATATGGTGCTCCTTTCTGTATCATCTCTGCTTATATGGGAGCAGATCAGTGGTATAGGCATGATGAGTCCTTCCTTCTATATAGAAGGGTAGTAATTGCTCCTCAGCACATGGTGTCAGTTCTGTATCATCTCTGTTTATATGGGAGCAGATCAGTGGTGCAGGCATGATGAGCCCATCTCTCTATATAGAAGGGTAGTAATTGCTCCTCAGCATATGGAGCTCTGATCTGTATCCTCTCTGTTTATATGGGAGCAGATCAGTGGTGCAGGCAAGATGAGTTCCTCGTTCTACAGTATATAAAAGGGTAGTAATTGCTCCTCAGCATATGGAGCTCTGATCTGTATCCTCTCTGTTTATATGGGAGCAGATCAATGGTGCAGGCATGATGAACCCCTCTTTCTACATAGGAGGGTAGTAATTGCTCCTCAGCACATGGACCTCTGTTGTGTATCATGTCTATATCCTCTGCTGTGTGTGTGACGCTGTGGAGGATGGTTTATGTGGGAGCAGATCTGCGTTTCAGGCATGAAAATAATAATTCTTTATATAGCGCCTAAATATTCTGCAGAACTTTAAAATGTAGAGGGTATGAGTACAGACTGAACCAAACATTACACAGTAAAAAGCTACTATCAGATCCAAGGTGTGAGGGCCCTGCTCGCAAGAGCTTACAATCTATGAAGGTGTAGGGGTGAGAAGTGCTTGGTTTACACCGTGGTCCAGCCATGTTTCATAAATCTGGGGACTGGAACAGGCAAGGGATTGAATATAGGGGGTGAAGGTCAGATCGGATTCTAGTATAACCCCCAGACATCGGGCCTGCTGCCTAGGAGTTATGGTGGTGCCACACACTGAGAGAGAAATAGCAGATGGGGGTTGGTTAGTAGATGGGGGGAAAAACAAGAAGTTCAGTTTTAGTGAGGTTTAGTTGGAGATGGAGAGAGGACATGATGTCAGAGACAGCGGACAGACAGTCACTGGTGTTTTGTAGCAGGGCAGGAGTGAGGTCTCGGGACGAGGTGTATAATTGGGTGTCATCAGCGTAGAGATGGTACTGGAAGCCAAATCTACTGATGGTTTGTCCAATGGGGGCTGTGTACAATGAAAAGAGGAGAGGACCAAGAACCGATCCCTGAGGAACCCCAACAGCAAGAGATTGAGCAGAAGTAGAACTTGCAAATGAGACGCTAAAGGTCAGAAGTGGTCAGAGAGGTAGGATGAGAACCAAGAGAGAGCGGTGTCCTGGAGGCCCATGGCACGGAGCATGCTGAGGAGGAGGTGGAGATCCAGGAGAAGCAACAACGAGAAGTTGCCCTGAGATTTAGCAGTGAGGAGATCATTAGAGACTTTTGCTAGAGCAGTTTCCGTGGAGTGTAGGGTGCGTAAACCTGATTGTAGGGATCCAGAAGAGAGTTAGTGGAGAGATAGTGGATTAGGCGAGAGTAGACCAAGCGTTCCAGAAGTTTAGAGATGAAGGGCGATGGTTTGCAGAGCAGGATGGGTCCAGAGAGGCCTTTTTTTATAAAGGGGCTATGATGGCGTGTTTAAAGGAGGATGGAAAGAGTGATGATGAGTCTCCCTTTCTATGTGGAGAGTAGTAATTGCTCCTCAGCATTCAGGCCTCTGATCTGTATCACCTATCTACATCTTCTAGTGTGGGGCACTGTGGAAAATGGTTTATATGGGAGCAGATCAGTGGTACAGACATGATGAGTGCATCCCTTTATATAGGAGGGTAGTAGTTGCTCCTCAGCACTCGTACCTCTGACCTGTAATATCCCTCTACATCCTCTGCTGTGTGTGGTGCTGTGGAGGATAGTTTATATGAGAGCAGCTGAATGGTAGTTCTTGCTCTTTAGCACTTGGACCTCTGACCTGTATCATCGCTCTACATTGTCTGCTGTGTGTGAGACAGGATGAGGTCCCTATTTTATATGGAGGGGCTAGTTATTGCTCCTCAGCACCCAGAGCTGTGTCCTGTATTATTGCTCTCCATCTCCGCACTAGTGTCTCTTTATAGAGGGGTCGGGCTGATTGATGCCGCTCCTCATCAGTCTCTTATCTCTCCGCTTCTCCTGCACATCTGGACCATTTACCGGTCGGCTGATAACCTGCAGGAGCTGCTGTCAGATCACCAGTCATTCAGGGTTATGTCAGGTGTGATCGTACTCCATGATTTAACTATCACTGCAAAACAATAATCCCAACTAAAATGTAACTTTTAATAAATCTCTTTAAAATATCAACAGCAATTCCCCTATAATCAATAATAGCAAGGCACCAAAAATATAGAAACTTACTAAAGGGGCTCCGTCCAATTGTGGAGTATTCGCCCTGAAAAAAGCGGCTCCACTTTTATGTACAGATTCCCTTTAGATAAAATACCAATAACACACCACCTGTGTACATACAACAGCAATCTATACTCACTAAAACACAACCTCAATGAATAAGCAGGTACTTAGTGTAATCCACACAATAGGGTACACACCTGTTAATAAATCCGACGCGTTTCTCCCTCAAGAAGAGGGTTCATCAGGGGAAATTAACAATAAGCAAATCAGAGAATTAAGCCAACTACTGATAAAGACATAATAAATGGCAACACTCATCGGCTGCCTAAGGGAGCGTATGATACCGTAATCATGGGCATTGGTAATGATGGCACCCAGCACCCACGATAAAGGAGGCCGAAACAGTAACCTCCTATCTATTTATACAAGGATTCAGGCCCCCTTAATGAATAAATAATAAATGCATACCTAATGTATAGAGGAAGACTTCAATAAGCGTGTTCCATTGATTCAACAGACGACATGTCCGCCGTTCTAAAAACACAACTGCGCATGACCGGGAATCCCTGGTCCGGCCGCAAAGACGCGCATGCGTAGATTATGAAATACAACAGTGCACATGTGAATTGCAGCGCTAAAAAGTCCTCAACAGCGATGGCTTATAGAATCTTAAATACAGCGCAGTACAGATCTAAATAATTGGCAGTATAATGAAGAATGGTCACACATATTACCACATAGATATAAAACGCCAAAAACCATGGCAATACTGATACTTATAGGCAGAGGACTATAACAATGATCCAAATAATTCCATACTAAAGAATACAGTAAAAACAATACTGTACTTAACGGGGGGTCAATGGAAAAAATGGGGATACAAATATATAAGAATCCAGTGTCTCTAATAGATCCATAATTATCCATATAGAGCAATCACAGGATTTAATAAAAAAACAAATTGGATCCTAAAGTCCAATTTGAAATGCCAGATTAAATAAGATAACATGATATCCTGGTCCCCATGTCTGGATGAAGAACAGAATAAGAGATGAAAAAGAAAAAATTTGAATTAAATAAAGCACCAAAAGTGCAATGTCTCATTAAGACCCCTAGGTTTGGTAGATCCATTGGGTCTCCTTACATAAAATCCTTCTATCCCAATCTCCACCTCTCAGTGATGGTCGAACAACTTCTATTATTGTAAAGCGTGAAGAATCATGGTTACCATTATGGTATTCGAGTACATGCCGCGGCAATGGTGTATACCTTCTATGGCGGATATCGCCAATGTGTTCACTTATTCTCCTTCTGAAAACCCTCTTGGTTTTCCCGATATAATTCAGGGGACAGGTGCAGAGATAGACAACCCCCTCAGACTTGCAGTTACCAAAGTCTCTAATGAAATATTGCTTCCCGTTAGAGGCACTGCAAAAGGTCTTTCCTTGTTGAATAAGAGGGCAGGCTATACAGTTCTGTCCACATTTAAACATCCCTTTAGGTCTTCTATCCAGCCAGGTATTATTCTGGCTGGGAAGGGGAGTATAGTGACTGTGAACTAATCTATCCTTGATGGACCGGCCCCTGCGGAATGCTATCAGAGGATGTGAAGGAAGAAAATCATTGAGATCTTGATCCATACGCAAAATTCCCCAATATTTTTGTAGAATTTTAATAACTTCATCATTTTTATCGCCAACCGTAGCAGTAATACGTGCCACATTTGGTTCTTCCAAATCGCCCCGATTGCTAGGTTGGAGCAGGGAAGTGCGATCTCGATTACATGCATGTTCGAAGGCAGAATCAACTACTCTCATCGGGTAGCCAGGATTAAGGAAACGATCACGTAATCTCCATGCTTGTCTATTGAACCTCGAACAGTTCCTCCTGATCCTTAAAAACAGGCCCTTAGGGATCCCACACTTGCATGCCAAAGGGTGATGACTACTCCAATACAAAAGACTATTAGTGGCTGTAGGCGTTCTATAAATATACGTTTGGATATTTCCATGTGCATCCTTTGAGATTAAAATGTCCAGGAAACGTAAAAACCACTCCTGGATCTCAAAGGTAAAATGCATGCCTATGTTGTTTACATTAAGATGTGCCACAAAGGTTTCAAAGTCACACTTGGTGCCCTCCCAGAGGATGAAGATGTCATCAATGTACCTCCCCCAGAATAAAATCTGGGGGGGCCACTGATCATCCTCTGGTTGGGTCAGCAAAGTGACCTCCCAACAGCCCAGGAACAAATTGGCGTATGTGGGAGCACACAGGCTCCCCATAGCAGTGCCCCTGAGCTGGTGGAAGGTCTTTTTGTGAAAGGTAAAGAAGTTATGTCTTTATACAAAATCCAAAAGTTTGACCACAAAGTTACTATGTTCCTGAAATTGAACACTTCTAGCTGATAGAAAATTTTGTACTGCCCTAATTCCATAGTCATGTGGAATATTACTATAGAGCACCTCCACATCTATGGAGGCTAGAAGTACCCCATTATTGACTGAAATTCCCTCCAGTCTCCGTAGGAGGTCCGTAGTGTCAGGTATATATGATGGTAAAGTAGTTACAAATTTTTGTAAAATACGTCAATATAGATGCCAACATTTTGTGTAATAGATCGAATTCCAGACACAATGGGTCTCCTTTTTAGTGGGGAGAGTCCCTTGTGGATTTTCGGTAAAGAATAAAAGGTGGGCATCTGTGGATTTGTAAGCATCATGAACTTCGGTGTGGGAAATGAGGCCAGTTTCAAGTCCCTCTATGTGCAACTGCTCAAGTTCAGCCACATAAACAGATGTAGTATCAAATGGTAAAATGGCAGAACAAGTGCGATCTTTTAGATTTTTGTATAAATAGCATGACTAAGGATGACGATGTTACCCCCTTTATCTGATGGTTTGATAAGGAGGGATTTATCCTTCTACAGACACAACATAGCATGGGATTCCTCCTTAGAGAGATTATGACACAATTTTCAAAACCAGGTCTATCTCAGGAGTATCAAGCTGGGAGGGAGGCATCCGCCTACTCTTGGGTTTCAGATCAGTCTGAGCTCCCAGGGTATCTCCCTCACCCATTAACGAAACCAATGTATGTATTCCCTCAAGGTCTTGTGATGTAACGCCTAATTCCCAACACTCCGTTTCGCTTTCCACTTTAAAAAATTTATGCCATTTCAACTTACGAGTAAACAAGTGTAAATCTTTAACCCAGTTGAAATCATTGTACTTTATAGTGGGTAGAAAGGTCAGGCCCTTCTGTAAAACTGTAAACTCAGTATTACTCAAAATCCGATCAGAAAGATTAATAATCTGATGGTGGTCAGGTACTAATGCATCTGTCTCTGCCATAGACCATAAGGGGGACCTCCTCTCCCCTCTAAAAAAGAGAAGGGTACATTGGAGCTGCCAGTAGAGGATGAGGATTCATAATAATTTAATTGTTCTCCTCTCAACCTTGATTTTGATGTTGAATCCATCTTCTCGACCTGCTTCCCCTTTGTCTACCTCTACTGCGAGTTTTTGTACTGATGACCACCTGGGGATGAGTATCAGATGACTCAGCATCCGATGAGACTAAATCTTTTGGGGCAATGTTATTAGAACGCAAAAAAACCATTGGCTTTACCCACCTTAAAATCTTGGAGGTCCCTTACGTATTGTCTGCGTTTACGCATTTTAAGCCCTACTTGATATTTTTCAATAGAAGCTTGTAGACCTTGTTCCCATCTAGTGAAATCTCGATCTCCCTTAAATTTAAGGGCCTGCTCAATAAGAGTATTCAAGGTCGAGGAGGTGGTTTCTGGAGTTTTTCTCCTCAAGCAAAAGCCTCATCAAATGCAGAGAGCTCTCTGTTAATTCTGTTTCCCACTCAGATAATAAAGATTTGGATTGTGATGTTACAGCCGGTGTTGCAAGTATCCTTAAGCCACTAGGAACAATACGTGACTCAATATAATGTTCCAAAGCCTGTACCTCCCACCAAGATTTAATGTTCGCACGATAGGCTATATATAATTTTTTAAAAATGACCCTCAAGTCTGAAAGATCACTTTGATCTAATTCAACGTTGGTATCCGAAAAAACAGCCCTAGCCTCTGTCCTCCACTTCTCAGTATCAATGGGGCCACGCAGAAAACTGGCCATATCATTTAAACATACAATACAAAACCTGGACAAGATATATTGCTGGGAAATATACAACTATCACTGCAAAACAATAATCCCAACTAAAATGTAACTTTTAATAAATCTCTTTAAAATATCAACAGGAATTCCCCTATAATCAATAATAGCAAAGCACCAAAAATATATAAACTTACTAAAGGGGCTCCGGCCAATAGCGTAGTACTCACCCTGAAAAAAGCGGCTCCACTTTTATGTATAGATTCCCTTTAGATAAAATACCAATAACACACCACCTGTGTACATACAACAGCAAACTACACTTGCTAAAGCACAACCTCAATGAATAAGCAGGTATTTAGTGTAATCCACACAATAGGGTACACACCTGTTAATAATCCCGACGCGTTTCGCCCTCAAGAAGAGGGTTCATCAGGGGAAATTAACAATAAGCAAATCAGAGAATGAAGCCAACTACTGATACAGACATAATAAATGGCAACACTCATCTGCTGCCTAGGGAGCGTATCATACCGCAATCATGGGCATTGGTAATGATGGCGCCCGGCATCAACGATAAAGGATCCAGAAACAGTAACCTCCTATCTATTTATATAAGGATTCGGGCCCCCCCTTAATGAATAAATAATCAATGCATACCTAATGTATAGAGGAAGACTTCAATAAGCGCGTATTGTTTGCGCAAACGCAAACAATACGTAAGGGTCCTCCAAGATTTTAAGGTGGATAAAGCCTACGTTTTTTTGCGTTCTAAAACATTGCCCCTAAAGATTTAGTCTCATCGGACGCTGAGTCATCAGGTACTCATCCCCAGGTGGTCATCACTCCAAAATCTCGCAGTAGAGGTAGACCAAGGGGGAGTAGGTCGAGAAGATGGATTCAACATCAAAATCAAGGTTGAGAGGAAAACAATTAAATTATTATGGATCCTCATCCTCTAGTGGCAACTCCAATGTACCCTCCTCTTTTTTTTTTTTTTTTTTTTTTTTTTAGGGGGAGAGGAGGTCCCCCTTATGGTCTATGGCAGAGACAGATGCATTAGTACCTGACATCCATCAGATATTTAAACTTTCTGATCGGATTTTGAGTAATACTGAGTTTACCCGTTTTTACGAAGGGCCCCGACCTTTCTACCCACTATAAAGTACAATGATTTCAACTGGGTTAAAGATTTACACTTGTTTACTCGTAAGTTGAAAGGGCATACATTTTTTAAAGTGAAACGGAGTGTCGGGAATTAGGCGTTACATCACAAGACCTTGAGGGAGTACATACATTGGTTTCGTTAATGGGTGAGGGAGATACCCTGGGAGCTCAGACTGATCTCAAACCCAGAGTAGGCGGATGCCTCCCTCCCAGCTTGATACTCCTGAGATAGACCTGGTTTTGAAAATGGTCTCTGAGGAATTGCGTTTGTTTAAGTGAATATCGATTACCTTTCCGTAATAACCTCTGTAAGGAGGAATCCCATGCTTTGTTGTCTCTGGAGAAGGATAAATCCCTCCTCATCAAACCATCAGATAAAGGGGGTAACATCGTCATCCTTAGTCATGCTATTTATACAAAAATGTGTAATGATCTTCTAAAAGATCGCACTTGTTCTGCCATTTTACCATCGGATACTACATCTGTTTATGTGGCTGAACTTGAGTAGTTGCACATAGAGGGATTTGAAACTGGCCTTATTTCCCACACCGAAGTTCATGATGCTTACAAATCCACAGAGGCCCACCTTTTATTCTTTACCGAAAATCCACCAGGGACTCTCCCCACTAAAAGGGAGACCCATTGTGTCTGGAGTTGGATCTACTACACAAAATGTTGGCATCTATATTGACGTATTTTACAAAAATTTGTAACTACTTTACCATCATATATACGTGACACTTTGGACCTCCTACGGAGACTGGAGGGACTTTCAGTCAATAATGGGGTACTTCTAGCCTCCATAGATGTGGAGGCACTCTATAGTAATATTCCACATGACGATGGAATTAAGGCAGTACAATATTTTCAATCATCTAGAAGTGTCCAATTTCAGGAACATAATAACTTTGTGGTCAAACGTTTGGATTTTGTATTAAGACATAACTTCTTTACCTTTCACAAAAAGAACTTCCACCAGCTCAGGGGAACTGCTATGGGGAGCCCGTGTGCTCCCACATACGTTAATTTGTTCCTGGGCTGGTGGGAGGCCATTTTGGTGACCCAACCAGAGGATGATCAGTGGCCCCCCCCAGATTTTATTCTGGGGGAGGTACATTGATGACATCTTCATCCTCTGGGAGGGCTCCCTGTGTGACTTTGAAACCTTTGTGGCACATCTTAATAGGCATGCATTGTACCAGCGAGATCCAGGAGTGGTCTTTACTTTCCTGGACATTTTAGTCACAAAGGATGAACATGGAAATATCGAAACGTATATTTATAGAAAGCCTACAGCCACTAATAGTCTTTTGTATTGGGGAAAGTCTTTCCCCCTTTTGGGAAAGCAAGTGTGGGCCCTAAGGGCCTTTTTTTTGGGAAAACGGGAGGAACTTTCGGGTTAAATTTAGAAACAAGAAAGGAGATTACGTTGATTTTTTTCCCCCTTAATCCGGGGCTACCCGATGAATTTATTGATTCGCCTTCGAACATGCTTTTTAATCGAGATCCCCACTTCCCTGCCCCAACCAAAGAAAATCGGGCGTTTTTGGGAAGAACCAAATGTGGCCCACGAATTACTGCTACGGTTGGCGATAAAAATATAATTTAAATTAAAAAAATTCTAAAAAAATTTAAAGGGGGGAATTTTGGGGAAAGGGGACCCCAAGGGATCTAAATTGATTTTTTTCCCTTCACTTCCTGGGATGCTTTCCGCAGGGGCCGTCCATAAAGGATAGTTTAAAGTTCACATCACTATATTTCCCCTTCCCACCAGAATAAACCTGGCGGGGATAGAAAAACCCTAAAGGGATTTTTTAAATGTGGACAAAAATGTATCCCTTTGCCCTTTTTAATTCAACAAGGAAAGCCCTTTTCCCAGTCCCCTCTAACGGGAAAAATATTTCATTAGGGGATTTTGGGGAAAACTGAAAATTTGAGGGGGTTTTTCATCTTGCACCTTCCCCTGAATTATATGGGGAAAGGAAAATAGGGGAACCCCAAATTTGCGAAAAACCCCCATAGAAGGTATACCCCATTGCCGGGGCATGTACTCAAAAACCATAAGGGAAAACCATATTTTTTTACAATAATGAAGTTTGTTCGAACCTTTTCACTGAGGGGGGGAAAATTGGGGAAAAAGGGGATTTTTTTTTTAAGGAAACCCAAGGGAAATCTCCCAAAATTTGGAATCAATGCCCCCCTAAGTGCCCTTAATGGGCATGGCATTTTTGGTTTTGTTTTAAATTTTAATTCAACTTTTTTTTTTTATTTTTTTTTTTGGGTTTTCTTTCCTCTGTTTCTTAAACCAGAAAGGGGGCCCCAGGAAAACATTTTATCTGATTTTAAATTTGCATTAAAAATTTGGATTTTAAGTACCCCTTTGTTTTTTATTAAATCCTTTGATTGCTCTATATGGATAATTAGGATCTTTTAAAGGGAAAACTGGCCCTTTTTTATATATTTGGACCCCCCTTTTTTTTCCTTTTGCCCCCCGTTAAGGGGCAGTTTTTGTTTTTTATTGATTTTTTTGAAAGGGGAATTTTATTTGGATCATTGTTATAGCCCCTCTGCCTATAAGTACAGTTTTTTGCCAGGGTTTTTTGGTTTTTATATCTATGTGGTAATATTTTGTGACCATTCTTAATTACACTGCCCATTTTTTAAATTCTGTATTTCGGTTTAATTTAAGTTTTCCTATAAGCCATCGTTTTTTTGGGATTATTTTTAAAGCGCTCAATTCAAAATGGGGCACTTTTGTATTTCATAATCTACGCTTTCCCGGTTTTGGGGCCCGGACCAGGGATTCCCGGTCATCGCGCCTTTTCCCTATACTTTAGGTATCTTTTATTATTTATTCTTTAAAGGGGGGGGCCTGACTCCTTATAAAAAATAATAGGGGGTTTACTGTTTCGGCCCCCTTTTATCGGGGGTTGCGGGGTTTGGCCCACCCATTACCAAGGGCCCAAATGATTCTTTATCATACGCTCCCTGGCACCCGAGAGTTTCCCAAATTTATATTTGTCAAAACAGAAAGTTAGCTTCATTCTCTGTTTTGTTTTTATTGTTTTTTTTCCCCCCGTTGAACCACTTTTTTGAGGGCAAAAAACGCTTTTGGGAATTTATTAACAGGTTTTTAACCCAATTGTGTGGATTACACAAAATCCCTGCTTATTCTTTGGGGTTTGGGTTTTTAGTTAGTAATAGTTTGCTTTTTGGAAATGAACACGGGGGGTGTTTATTGGGTTTTTTTAAATAAAAAGGGGGAATCTGTACATAAAAGTTGAGCCCTTTTTTCAGGCGAATACTCCCTTTGGGCCCGGGAGCCCCTTTAGAAAGTTTCTAAAATTTCTCCCCTTTCTTTTTATTGATTAAAAGGGGAATTGCTGTTAAATTTTTTAAAAGGGGTTTTTATTAAAAAGTTACATTTTATTTGGGGTTTTTTTACTTTTTTTGCATTTGAAAGTTGTATATTTCCCAGCAATATATCTTGTCCTGGTTTTGTACGTCGGGTGTTTTTCCCAAACCCACCCCCGGTCAAAGCCCAAAGAAGTAAATGTAAGAAATTTTGTTAGGAATGTTTTTCCCAAATCTATTTACAGGTTTCAGAACCGGTTTTCCAATCGTATTCTTTTTTCAATAATCTGTTTCTTTTAAATAAATTTTAATACAAAACATAATACCTGATATACACACATATTCCCCAGCTACTAGAACCCCTCTCTGCCAAACAAGTGATAGCGTTCGGCTAATTAACATGATGTCACAATAGAATTTTATGTACAGCTTTGGATGTAACTGGAGTATATGACGAGCTATAACGAGCAGAATTGTGACGGGCGAACTCTGGTTTTTAAAACTGGAGTATGCCCAAATTTGCAAAAAAAAGGGTTGTCCCGTCAGCTCTGGATTTTGATCAAGATAAAACAACCGTGGAGAAATTTAAAATTGTGACTGAAACCTGGGCAGTAGGGATTGATAAAAAACCTGAAAAACAAAAAGGTTGCACTTTGCCGTTCTAAACGTGTCTAGTGGGCCCCTAAAGGGAAACCCTTTTAATTTGGGAAACTGCAGCTCTAGAGGTGACTGTAGTGTAGGGATAATTTTGAAAGGGAAAAAATGGTTATTGCGGGCCCCCTGGCTGTGACTTGATATTATGACATGATGTAGCAGCAGAACTTTGACTGCAGCTCTGGAGGGGACTGGAGTATAGGACATGTTGAAACAGCAGAATGGTTACTTTCAGCTCCAAATTTGGGGAAGGGGGAGGAAAACAATAATTTGTGACTGCAGCTCTGGCATTTGACTAAGTAAAAGGGAATAAAAAAACATTTGTACGTGCAGCTCGGGATGTAAACCCCCAAAAATATAAAAAATTGAACATTAGAATTGAAAACGAGTTTTCGAGGATTTTTTAGAATAAAAAATTGAAAAAACCAAAAATGGGGGGCTGCACTCGGCTGTGACTGGATATTAAGACAATGTAAAGCAGAACTTTTAACTTTTGCCCCGGGAATGACTGGGAGTTTTTAATACATGAAAATAATATATAAATGAACCAATTTTTGGGGGAGTACAGAGTTTTTTTAAGGATTTCCCCTCCTGGGGGAAAAATGTGGCGGCGTCAGTCCCCTTTCCTTTAAACCATAGGGCCCATCATTTCCCTAACCTGCACCTTTTGAAGATGTCTGGATCAAAAGGGTAAACCACTAAAGCGTTAATCCCAGGCAGGGTCCAACATTGCGAAGTAGTGAGCACAGCGGACTGGTGCTAATGAGCTAAATCAGTGCTAATTAATGCCTTAATCACTATGCTTATACTGCATCTCCTCCCGGGGTTTTTTTTTTTTTTTTTTTTTTTTTTTTTTTTTTTTTTTTTTTTTTTTTTTTTTTTTTTTTTTTTTTTTTTTTTTTTTTTTTGGAAAGAAACCAAACCCCCCCCTACAGGTTCCTGGTAGATTGTGTTCTACCAGATGTGCAAAGTGTGAAACCTTCCCAGGATATACCATAGCCAAATAATAGCTGTGGATCAAACATCTAGGACCCCTCCTATCTTAAAAACAATTGTCCAGCGACCCTTCAGTTTTAATACAGTGGGGTAGATGTTAGGAGACACCTGGCAGTGGTCAGTGTGCACCACCATGACTGCTTCCTCTTGGATCTGTATGTAATCACCTGCACATGAAACCGTTTATCAAAAAATTCTGTACTTTTTTTATTCGATTTTCTATACATTAATAGGAGCCTCAAAATTCATGTCAAATACAATAATTTTCCAATAGAAAAAGTGATTTTCAATGATCGACCGCTGCACTGATCATCTTTCACCGAGCTACGGCCGGTCGTCTGTTTCTTTCTGCCGTCAGGGGGTTGGTTACCGTTGTTTTGTGGAGCCTTCATGCTTTTCCTATATCTTATAAAGCGACAAATTTGAGAAAGGTCTTTGCTCGACCGAAAACGTTCATTGAAAGTCGCTTTTTCTCTTGGAACATTATTGTATTTGAGATGAATTTTGAATTTTCCCGAACACCTGCCGTAATTAAGTTAAGCCGTGTGAACATACCCTAAAACCTCTTCTGAAGAAGCGTGTTTCAGGCGAGGTTTTGGGAGCGGAAACGCTCCAAAAACCTCGTCCAAAACCACGTCCAAATAAGCGGCGTGAACATGGCCTTAGGGCGAGCAGCCAATCAGGGGGGGGATAAGGGGGCGGAGCTGAAGGTCAGGCAGGCAGTTATAGGAGGTAGGCCATCAGTCCCTTAGTAGTGAGGATTATAAGTATGTTTGGTGTATATAGTTCTAGTTGAAAGCAGCAAGTTAAGGGGATCCCTGTCTATCCAGGCGGCAATAGACAGGGCAGGCCGAGGCAGAAGAGAGCAGCCTGACTCACTGCTATACTTGAGATTGACACAGAGAAAGTGGAGATCCAAACAGAGTGCACCCTGAAGAGAGTCAGATAACCCAGAATTACAGGTGGGCAGTTTGGGGAACTGCCGTAAGAGTCAAGGGACCCATTGAGTGGACAGTGTGTCCTGTGTCGCCAGACGGCAGCACCTTGCACAGCTTGACTGGTTCGGAACCAGAAAGGGGTTGAGAGAGTCGCCAAGTGTCCAGAGAGAGAGAGGGTCTAACATGTGTTTAAGTGACATGTGCCTTACTTCATAACTATGTAACGTCCACAAGAAATATATTATGAGTAAAGCCTGAAGTTCCCCGGAATACTTGTGTCGTCTGCTGTTATTAATGCCGGTGCACCACCCCATCACTGCAGAGTCCCACACCGCATCTCTCCCCGCAATACGACAAGGACCTGAGGATACATGGGGAACCTGGAGGTGAGGGTAGTTGTTCCGGGCAATGGCAAGTTCATCCCATACCCCTCTCTGCTGGTACAGGGGAACCTGGGGGTGCAGGGTGCTTGTCACGGACAACGGGCGGGCGCAGTCACCCGACACCGCAAGACACCCCAAACCTCCCCCCTACCAACATCCTTGTTATTACAGACACATCTGAAGACAGATGTTTCCAAGGTTTTATAGATTGAGGAGATGAGTGACTCTTGATGGAGCAGATGGATGGGCCTGTGGATAGATCAGTAGCGGGCACAGACCTTCACTCTGATGCCGTAAGGTGGGGTTGGAGTACTGGTATGGGCTGGTATTATTACTGATGAGCTGGTTGGACTTTTTTGGGTTGAAGATGAACTCAAGTCCCAAACCTACAGCCAGTTCTTAAAAGACACTTTCTTCAAGCAGTGGTAAACGAAAAAGTCTGCATGTACAGGTCTGTAGCTATAGCGACCTGAGGAGCTGATGCAGCCCATACAAGAGGGGATATCTAGGAATAGGTAGGACACTGTTAATGGACACATATTGCAAAGTGACTTGTTTTTGCTAGCTCTTTAACAGAAAAAGCAATCCTTGTAGTGAGACAACCCCTTTAAGGATGAAAGAAGAATGACACGGCCCCTTCCTCACCTATGTGTGAACCTACCCTAACGGATGAAAATAAACAAGTGAGATGCAAAAATTTTCAGATGACATTCCTCAAAAAATACTCCTCGCCTAATGGCTGTTCACACGGTGTAGACTCTCGTGAACGGCAGTTCTGTCAAGCTGCACAGGATCACGGGTGCGGTGTAGATACCACATTTTCAATCGATAACTTCACGGTTTGCATCTGGGTGATCGTCGCTTTGGGAACTGTATTGTCGGCCATGTTGCTTGTCGCTCAGTATTGCTACCTTTTCGTGTGCGGTAGGTATATCGTTGTGTAGTCTAGAAAACATGGCCGGCCTATCCGTTTTCTCTCAGAGTCTTATGGATGACGACTGGAGAGTAAAGATGGCGGCCTGCGTCCTTCCAGTGACTGCGCTGCGACCACCTCGCCCTCTGGTCAGGTGATTATATTACAGCGTTTCGGTTGCCACATTTGCCAAGCAGCAGACGGGAGCAGATCTGCTTCCACAATGTAATGGAGAGCGCGGAGGGGGAGGGGAGACTTTCCCCACAAACCATCTGCTCATTTCCACTTCAAAGCTGCCACCTCCCTTTCACCGGCTGCTCACGTCTTCCCTTCTGAGCCATCGCTATGATACGTGAACGCACCCTGCACGCTCGCCTCGACTTGTTTTGAAGCTTTGGGTTTCAGATGATGGAATCATTCGCTGCATTTGCTGAACTGCCTGTCGCTTCAAAGACCAACTGGGCCGCAGAATATTCCTAAAATTCGCCCTATAGGCTGAGCTTGGACGCCATCTTGAATCCTGTCACTGCAGTGGAGGTGACGTCTCAAGCTTCTTTTTTTTTTTTTTAATAATAATAATTCTGTAATAAAATTTTTGCTGTATAAATATCTATCATAGTGGTCATTGTACTGCGTCATTTCTATGCCGTCATTTTCAAGATCTCTGCTTGTTGTCAGTGAATGAGACTCTGCCTGTTTACATCTCAATCTGAGCTGGTCCTGCTCTCTTATCTGAGGGTTTGTGACAATGAACCAGTGTAGACAATCCTTTGCAAAGTTTAGCAGGACATATCTTTTAAATTTTATGGATATTATCTGCACTTGTACATTGTAACAAATCCTCCTACGCAGTCGGCGTCTGGCGCGGCGCTTGCTAATGGGCGACATTTGTTCATCTCCGGTAATTACTTCACATTGAAATCTCTTGAAATCACATTAGGAGTAGCCAGCGCTCGCCTGATGGACGCCGCTCGCCTGGTGGACGCCGCTGATGTTACTGCAGTAATTAGATGAAGAAAACGCAGACACATGTCAGGCATTGGATACAGTCATGTTATTAGGGGCCATTAACCCCTTAAAGGGAACCTGTCACATAGGTTATTCCCCCCTTGCTGAGGGCAGCACAAGCTAGTGTCAGACCTGCTGTTTCCAGTTCTGTGTCCCTTATTCTGTAACATGCAGCAGTTGTAGAGCATTTAATGCTCAAATCTGCAGTTTTCAGCCAGAAAAGTCAGGGTTTTTTTTCAAATCCCGCCCACCTGAGGCTAGCCCCGCCCACCTCAACTGATAAACCTATTACTTTGAATAGGTAGAAACGTGAATAACTGCCTGTGGGAGGGGCTAGCCTTTGGTGGGCGGGGCTAACACCTGCTCATGAATAAGAGGCAGTGTTTCTCAACTCCAGTCCTCAAGACCCACTAACAGGTCATGTTTTCAGGATTTCCTCAGTATTGCACAGGTGATATAATTACTGTCAGTGCATTCTGTGGGAGATCCTGAAAACATGACCTGTGGGTGGGCCGTGAGGACTGGAGTTGAGAAACACTGCCATAGGGATTATAACCCAACTTTTTACACACCCTGAATGGCACATGCATCTGTATTATCTACCTAACTTTCCCTTGGTCACTGGTGGTATAAGTGTCAGTCTTCACTGTAGTTCTGGTATTCTATTCATGTTGGGTATCTCAGTATGAACACTGTTTTGTGATGGGAGTGCTATTCCTCTGAGTCCTTCCATGTTTTGTTAGATCATAATTAGGTGGTGACCATTTTGTTTTCTCTCTTCTTCCAGTGGGCCGCCTGTTGATTGAGTTTAGTTCCCCGATGAGTATGGAGAGGGTGCAACGGGAGAACCCCGATGTGACGGAGGGTGGCAGATATATGCCAAGTGACTGCCAGCCAAAAGAGAGAGTGGCAATCATCATTCCATTCCGACACCGGGAACATCACCTCAAGTACTGGCTCCACTATCTCCATCCCATCCTCCGCCGCCAGAAGGTGGAATATGGCATCTACATCATCAATCAGGTGAGCTGCTCTATAGCCATCTACTGGTGTCATGTGATTGGCACTGGCTCCTCCCACTGTGGGGTATCACTGTCATGTGATTGGCACTTGCTCCTCCCACTGCGGTGTCACTGTCCTGTGACTGGCACTGGCGCCTCCCCCTGCAGCGTCACTGTCATGTGATCTGCACTGGCTCCTCCCACTGCGGGGAATCACTGTCATGTGATCTGCACTGGCTCCTCCCACTGCGGTGTCACTGTCATGTGAGTGGCACTGGCTCCTCCCACTGCGGTGTCACTGTCATGTGATCTGCACTGGCTCCTCCCACTGCTGGGTGTCACTGTCATGTGATATGAACTGGCTCCTCCCACTGCGGTGTCACTGTCATGTGATCTGCACTGGCTCCTCCCACTGCTGGGTGTCACTGTCATGTGATTGGCACTGGCTCCTCTCACTGCTGGGTGTCACTGTCATGTGATTGGCACTGGCTCCTCCCACTGTGGGGTATCACTGTCATGTGATTGGCACTTGCTCCTCCCACTGTGGTGTCACTGTCATGTGACTGGCACTGGCTCCTCCTACTGCGGTGTCACTGTCATGTGATCTGCACTTGCTCCTCCCACTGCTGGGTGTCACTGTCATGTGATTTGCACTGGCTCCTCCCACTGCGGGGAATCACTGTCATGTGATCTGCACTGGCTCCTCCCACTGCGGTGTCACTATCATGTGACTGGCACTGGCTCCTCCCACTGCGGTGTCACTGTCATGTGATCTGCACTGGCTTCTCCCACTGCTGGGTGTCACGGTCATGTGATTTGCACTGGCTCCTCCCACTGTGGGAATCACTGTCATGTGATCTGCACTGGCTCCTCCCACTGTGGGGAATCACTGTAATGTGATCTGCACTGGCTCCTCCCACTGTGGTGTCACTATCATGTGACTGGCACTGGCTCCTCCCACTGCTGGGTGTAACTGTCATGTGATCTGCACTGGCTCCTCCCACTGCTGTGTTCATGTCATGTGACTGCACGGGGCTCCTCCCACTGCTGGGTGTCACTGTCATGTGATCTGCACTGGCTCCTCCCACTGCGGGGTATCACTGTCATGTGATCTGCACTGGCTCCTCCCACTGCTGGGTATCACTGCTATTAGATCTGCCCTGGCTCCTCCCACCGCTGGGTATCACTGTCATGTAATAATAATCTTTATTTATATAGCGCCAACAAATTCCGCAGCACTTTACAATGTAGAGGGTAAACGTACAGACATTACACATTAAAAGTACTTACAAATGAGACACAAAGATGTGAGGGCCCTGCTCGCAAGAGCTTACAATCTATGAGGGTGCCTGGGGGAGACAAAGGGGGAGAAGTGCTAAATTTACAATAGTCCAGCCATGTTTTATAAATATGGGAAGGTTTACATAAAAAATTGGTGAACCTGCCACCATGACTGTACATCTATATACAGATAAGTGCCTGTGAGTGCCCTAGTGTAGAGAGTGACAAATGTGTGGGGATAGAAGTGGGGTTAACAATTAGGGGTTTTGTAGGCCTGCCTAAGAAGATGTATTTTCAGGACACTCTTAAAACTGCGAAGGCTGGGATTGTGCCTGATGGTACGTGGTAGGATGTTCCAGAGAACGGGTGCAGCACGTGCAAAATCTTGGAGACGGACATGGGAGGTTCGGATGCTTGTGGTCTGTAGTTTGATGTCCGTAGCTGAACGGAGAGAGCGGGCAGGGTGGTAGACAGAGATGAGGGAGGAGATGTATGGGGGTGCAGCACTGTGGAGAGCTTTATGAGTGAAAGTGATTTGGTTATGCGTTTTTCTGTACTGGATAGTCAGCCAGTGCAGGGACAGACACAGGGTAGGGGCATCATTATAGCGCTGGAACGAAATTTCAACCCTGGCTGCTGCATTCAGGATAGATTGGAGAGGGGAGAGTTTACAGAGAGGGAGACCGATAAGCAAGGAGTTACAGTAGTCAAGCCCGAGAGTGAATAAGACAACAATGAGAGTTTGAGTTGTTTCCACAGTGAGAAAAGGACGGATTCTGGAGATGTTCTTGAGGTGCAGGTGACAGGAGTGCGCAAGGGATTGGATATATGGGGAGAAGGTCAGAACAGAGTCTAGTATAACCCCAAGACAGCGGGCCTGCTGCCTAGGAGTTATGGTGGTGCCACACACTGAGAGAGAAATAGCAGATGGGGGTTGGTTAGTAGATGGGGGATGACAAGAAGTTCAGTTTCAGTGAGGTTTAGTTGGAGATAGAGAAGAGGACATGATGTCCGAGACTACAGCGGACAGACAGTCACTGGTGTTTTGTAGCAGGGCAGGATGAGGTCCTCGGAGGAGGTGTATAATTGGGTGTCAATCAGCGAGAGGTGGTACTGGAAGCCAAATCTACTGATGGTTTGTCCAATGGGGGCTGTATAGATTGAGAAGAAGAGAGGACCAAGAACGGACCCCTGAGGAACCCCAACAGCAAGAGGGAGAGGAGAAGAAGAAGAACCTGCAAATGAGACACTGAAGGAGCGGTCAGAGAGGTAGGAAGAGAGATCCAAGAGAACCAACAACGAGTATTTGCCCTGAGATTTAGCAGTGAGGAGATCATTGGAGACTTTAGTTAGAGCAGTTTCTGTGGAGTGTAGGGTGCGGAAACCTGATTGTAGAGGATCGAGAAGAGAGTTAGCAGAGAGATAGCGGATTAGGCGAGAGTAGACCAATGCGTTTCCAGGAGTTTAGAGATGAAGGCAGGTTAGAGACTGGTTTGGTTTGGCAGCACAGGACGGGTCCAGAGAGGGCTTTTTCAGTAAGGGGGTTATAACAGCATGTTTAAACGAAGATGGAAAGATCCCAGTAGAGAAAGAGAGGTTGAAGATTGCAGTTATGTGAAAGAGGACAGCTGGGAAAATAGACTGGAGAAGGTGGGAGGGAATGGGGTCACTAGAGCAGGGTTTGGTTGGGCGAGCAGGGCAAGGGGGAGGCTGGACACTTCCTTTCTGTTTGTCGGGTCAAGAGCTGAGAGCAAAACTAGAGGACGTGCGGGAGGGACAGGATGGGTGTTAATTGGGGATTGTAATGTGATGTTATGCCGGATACTGTCAATTTTGTCTTTGACGTGAGTGGCCAGGTCTTCAACACAGAGGTCAGTGACCGGGGCCTGAGCTTTGGGCCTGAGGAGGGAGTGGAAGGTGTCAAACAGACGTTTAGGCAGTGTTCACACGGCTTATTGCCGACGTAATTGTGGGGACGGATTTCGCCCCGCAATTACGCCGGCTGCCGTGGGGCGGGGGGCCGGCAGCTCGCCGGCCCCATAAACGCTCATTATTCACAGCGCGTACATGGCGTAAATAATGTGCATGTCACTTTCTCCCCCCGCGGCGGATTTGCCTAGCCGGGAGAAGAGACGGAATCCACAGTTCTCTATGAGAACTGTGGATTACCGTAATGACGGGGACGGATTTCAGCCATACTGCAGCGCAAATACGGCACGCAGTACGGCTGGAATCAGTCACAGAATAAGCCGTGTGAACGGCCCCTTAGGGTTGTTGTGTAAGGTTGAGATGAGGGAGGTGAAATATTTTTGTTTGGCGCTGTGAAGAGCAGTGTGATAAGTCCTGAGCATGAATTTGTAGTGGAGAAAGTCTGCAGGTAGCTTGACTTTCCCCACAGACCCCCCAGGGACACCTGGAGATCGTTTGCAGGAACCGAGTCTGAGGCGTGTGCCAAGGCTGCCGGCGTCTGACTCTGGTGGTGCGGTGTGTGAGTGGTGCCAACATGTCAGGGTGGTTGTGAGAGTTTCATTGTAACGTTTGACAGTCAGGACAGGAGAGGTAGGAGATTTTGGGCAGTGAGGACTATATGGTGTCCCGTGAGTTCCCGATGTTAATGGAGCGGATATTTCTGAATGTTTTGGATGGACAGGTATGTGCGGAAAGGGCTGAGAATTATTTGGAAAAATAAAAGAGATAAGGTTATGATCAGAGAGAGCATAAGGAGAATTAGTGAGGTTAGAAATTGATGATAGATGACAGAAGACCAGATCAAGAGCGTGCCCATCCTTGTGGGTGAGAGAGTCTGTAAACTGCGAGAGGCCAAGAGAAGAGGTTAGTGAAAGAAATTGGGGAGGCCGAAAGGGGACATGGGGTCAATCGATGGGGATGTAGAAATCACCCATGATGAGATTGGGCATTTCAGAAGAGAAGAAATAAGGGAGCCAGGCAGCAAAATGATCCAGAAACTGGCGGGGTGAACCGGGAGGTCTGTACACAACCGTGACTCTGAGGAAAAATGGCTGAAAGAGTCTGAGGGTGTGGACCTCAAAGGAGGGGAAAGTGGAGTGTTTGGGGTGCAGGAGGAAGGACCTGGTTTAAGTCAGTGGGGGAGAGAGAAGTATGCCCACTCCTTCCACCCGGCCTGTCTCAGGTCTGGGGGTGTGGGTGAAGTGTAGGCCGCCATAGGTGAGGGCAGCAAGGGAAGCAGTGTCTGATTGCTGGAGCCATGTTTCTGTGAGAGCTAGCAGGTTGAGGGAGTGAGAAAGAAACAGGTCATGAACAGCAGTGAGTTTGTTGCCAAAAGATTGGGCGTTCCACAGGGCACATTTAAAAGGGGCATGTGATCTGCACTGGCTCCTCCCACTGCTGGGTATCGGTGTCATAAAAATAAACTCTTGGAGGAGGGGTACATATTTATCTGGTTATGTGCAGAAGGGGCCAGATTGATGAAAGTTATTTTTATCATCAATTTGAAGCGTATTGGTGATTTGTTTTAGTTTTGAATATCTCCATTTTTGTGAATATATGCTGCACAGTACCACTTCTCTAGTCCTGTATGTTGGGTGTAATTCTCAGTATTTGTTCTTATTCTGTATATATGGACACTGTGTAGTATCACTTCTCTAGTCCTATATACTAGGGTTTTTTTTTCCCTCAGTGTCCTTATTCTGTATATACGGACAGTGCACAGTACCACTTCTCTAGTCCTGTATGCTGGATGTAATTCTCAGTATCTGCTTTATTCTTCAAGTATGGCAGTGCACAGTACCACTTCTCTAGTCCTGTATGCTGGATGTAATTCTCAGTATCTGCTTTATTCTGTATATATGGGCACTGCACAGTACCACTTCTCTAGTCCTGTATGCTGGATGTAATTCTCAGTGTCTACTTTATTCTGCATGTATGGCAGTGCACAGTACCACTTCTCTAGTCATGTATGCTGGGTGTAATTCTCAGTATCTGTTCTTATTTTGTATATATGGACACTGCACAGTACCACTTCTCTAGTCCTATATGCTGGATGTAATTCTCAGTGTCTACTTTATTCTGCATATATGGACATTGCACAGTACCACTTCTCTTTCCCTGTGTGCTGGGTGTATTTCTCATTATCTACTTTATTCTGTATATGTGGACCCTGCACAGTACCACTTCTCTTTCCCTGCTTGATGGGTGTAATCCTCAGTATCTGCTTTTAGTCTGTATATTTTGACCCTGCACAGTACCACTTCTCTAGTCCTGTATGCTGGGTGTAATTCACATTGTCTACTTTATTCTGCATATATGGACACTGCACAGTACCACTTCCCTAGTCCTGTATGATGGAGGTAATTTTCAGTATCTGCACTTAGTCTGTATATGTGGACACTGCACAGTACTGCTTCTCTAGTCCTGTATGCTGGGTGTAATTCTCAGTATCTGCTCTCTTTCTGTATATACAGGCCCTACACACTCATTTTATTCAGTATTCTGCTTTTAGCGGTGCACAGTATCACTTCTTCAGTCCCTGTAGATTCAGCAGTAGATGGATATTTATAAGCGCAGATTGTTGTTTTAATGTGAGAGCTGAGAACCAATTACGGCGGCGCTTGCTCTAATTAAGCCGAGATTCTTAATCGTTCTTTGTTTTGTCCTTAATTGTTTTTAAGCTGCGGATTAAACTCTGAATAGCGGTGGGTGGGGGGTCTGTGCCGCCATCTCGTCCACGGGGGCTGGGGTGTACAGAGACCATCATCTGGGACTGTAATGTGTTTACAGAATGGTAACGCCACGGCCAGCGCTGCTGCTGCAGAGAGCTCGGTCACAGCTAATAAACCGTAAATGGTGCCCCGAGGATTCATCGGCTGCCAAAGCTTCTGCTATTGGTTGGAACTAGAGGCAGATGTTGGGGTGTTCTGCATATCTGGGTGTCGTTATATAGCTGCCCTCACCCAGCTTCCCTACCGTCTTCTACATTGTAGTGATGTGGAACAGGACACTTAGGCCGACATGTCAGAAAAGTGGCGTTTCCACACCAGTTTTAGGCGCAGTAAATCAGGGTAAAGTGCGCCAGAAAGTCCGATCCTCTCCAAAAACTGGTGTCAGGTATACCTTGCATAAAAAACGTAATGCGCCTAAAAAGGTGCATTGCCTCTATAAACAATATATGAAAAAAACTTTGAGATTCTTGGAGATTCTTAGTTGACATGTTTGATCAAAAAATGCCGCAGCCATGCCAGTGGCACCTAGGTTCACATTGTGTTTTTCAGAAATGTTTTTTTGTGCAGAACTATACGTTGTATTTGGCACAAATTGCTTTTAAACTATATAGGGAGGAATGGGTGCCTTCATTTTGGTCTCTTGCACCCCGCCCACCTCCACAGCTTGTTATATCTGTGCAGTATGCCTGCAAGGTTGGTGCTTTTTTTTTTTTTCTCTCTCTGGATTATGGAGGTCTGTTGACCCAATGAGACCTCCATTTTTTGATCAAAACATGTGAACTAAGAATCTCAAAGTTTTTTTCATATATTGTAGATAGCATAAATGCTTCTTTAGAGGTTTCCTTGCCTCTATAAAGGCACATCGTGCCCAAAAAGGCGCATTGTGCAACTCGAGACACATAACATATCATTGGTGGTATATGTAATGCGTCTATCGAGGCGCATTGCATGACGGAGGCGCATAACATATCTAATGCACGTGCCCAGCGCAACATGCACCTAGTTTTGGTGTACGACATAAAGAATATGGCGTCAAAAGTAGTTTTGCCGCAAAATAGTCCAAAAAACTGGCACTGGCGTGTTGGGACATGTCACCCTTAACGACTGCCCACCGTCTTTTTGCGTCGGGCCTTTCAAGTCGTTCGTCTGCAGCGACGTCTTTTGGCGTCGCTGCAGACATCGGAGTTTGCGGCGCAGCAGCAGCGCTGAGATCGGGGAGCCCTGATCCCAGCGCAGCTCCTGCAAGTACCGGGGAGCGGGGGAACCTCCGTTCCACAGTGCTTTAATCCTTTAATTGCCGCGGATCGTCACCGCAGCGCAATCAAAGGGTTTCCCTGCTCTGTCGGGTGATCGGAATACCCGATGACCCGACAGAGCCCAGGGAACGGCTGCACAGTCAGCCCTGGGGACCTAGAGTAGCCCCAGGGCGGTCTGTGTAAGAAGCCAGTGATCAGGGCAGACTGTGTGCTGCACTGACTGCTGCCTGTGTCAGACTGGCACAGATTAAAATGTATTAGCATATATGAAGTTAATACATTACTAAGTGGAAAAAAAAAAAAAAAAAACAGTTCTCCATGGAATTTAAAAAAAAAAGAGTAAAAGCATAAAAAGTGTAAAAAAAATTAAATAATAAAATAAAAATAAATATTTAATTATGCATACATTACACACACAAAAACACCTACACATAATAGGTATCCACACGACCGTAATAACCTGTAGAATTAGTCTTACAAGTTATTAAGTGTGAAATGTGAATGGTATAAAAAAAAAAGTAAAATAAACAAAAACAATTTTTTTTTTGCGTCATTGAAAAAATAAAAAGTTACGACTGTTGAAACACAAGGAGGCAAAAACTAAAAAGAATTTTCTGGTCATTAACTACTTTTCAGGCGTGCGGCTTAAGGGGTTAATCTGTCCGGTAGATTTACAATCCCGGGGCCCGACCCAGAAATCAAGGGTCTATTCAGGTGTTTCTGACTCTTATGTCTACACAGCCGGGGATTTTGGCGGATTCAGTATTTAGAATCCGCTAAAAATCTGACGATATACAGCGCTGCATAGACAGCAATAGAAAATCCGTGCCGTAGTCTATTTTTTATAATCTGTTTTGAAATCCGGCGGATTTTAAAACATACTGTATATTCCGCCTGGATTGCCGTCAGATTCCTGCACATTCAGTATACGGGGCCAACGGCAAATCCAAAAACCAACCACGGCTTTTAGCACAAGTCTGCTCTATTTTAACGTTGCTATGCAGACATAGCCTTAGGGTGCGTTCACACGGCAGTGGACAAATTTACCGGTGGGTTTTTACCGGCCGGTACTTGTCCGGTTTTGCGGACGTCCCCACGGCCGCGGGGGGGGGACGGCTTTTCTCCGCGGTGAGCGGAGAAGAGCCCTCCCCCTCCCATTAAAGTGTTCATATTCCGTCCGGAAACCCAGAAGAAGAATGGGGTTGTCAATGTTTTTGGCGGCTGGCGGCGGAAAAACGCCGGGCGGAAAACCCGTGTAGTGGGGACTGCTGCACGGGTTTTCCATAGAGAACCATTGTGCTCATTTTGACGCGTTTTCCGCCACGGTTTTATCTTGATCAGCCTACAACTTTACAAACCACGTCAAAAAAACGTGCCACAACTGCGATCAAAACCGCACCGAGGTTTTGGATGGGATTTTGAAGCTTTCCATTGATTCCTATGGGGATTTTCAGCATTGGATAAGCTTCAAGAATTGTTATGACACTTCTTTTTCAGCGCCCAAAACAGCTTCCAAAGAAGCGCGGAAACGGCACAAAAAAAAACCGCGCAGTGTGACGTATAACGCGGTTTTACATAGGAATCAATGAAAATGAAGTGGGGGTGTTTGGGAAGCTTTTTAGATTCTGTTTTGGGCGTGAAAACGCTCCGAAAACAGCGTCTAAAACGGCATCCAAAATGGACATGTGAACATACCCTTAGTCTATTACACTGATCCTAAGTGACAACCAGTAATAGCCGCCAGCTCCAGAGTTGTCACCCAGCTTTCCACTGACCCAGCCTGGTATTTGTCTGTACATAAATGTATCCTCTCTTCCACTCCCATGTCGGCGTGTCAGTCTTCACTGCAGTCCTGGAATTCTATTCATGGACCTATCGCTGTGTATTTACTGTGACGTGAATTCTTGTAGATAATAAACCGCATTATATCTCCCAGTGGAGGATTGCTGGATCCTTGTCCGTTCATCCGCCCGGTCTGCAGCCTCATCATTCACCGGTGCTAGAAGAGAAATCCCGGCAGCTTCATCATCGCTTATCTGAGAGGACCCCCTCCTCCTCCTCTTCTCCCAATTATTTGCGGCTTCCTCCCTGCATCTTGTTCATCGCCCTCAGCTGGTAATCTGGAGACCCTCGTTACTATGACAACACCTACTGTAAGGATGTTACTGTAACACTTATGTAACGGCTGCTGAAGAGGAATCCTCTATGGGGGGGAAAAGAGGGGCCTGAGCATGGAGGTGCGTGACGCATGCAGAAGCTGCAACACATCCTGCTCCATCTGTCATCCTGCACTTTGTCGTGGATTATACAGTAGACTTTGTTCATACACGGAAAGAGGGCCGCAGCACGGGGGAGTCAGTGGGGACTATCTCTGAGCAGCCCCCTGGGGTGTACAGAGTTCATGGCTGCCGCCTGTACAGCTCCATCCACCTAGTGTTTCATCGTACTGCGCCATTCCTAATCCAGTGCACTCCCTGAGTATAACCGTCATTAGCCGCGCTGCACTCTATGCCGAATATTAACGAAAAAATGCTTATTTACAGCGCTGAGAAAATTTCTCACCGCTGTCAGGGTCTGTTCACACGGCGTGTTGCATACAATTTTGGATCCGTTTTTAGATGCGGGTTTGGATCTGGGTTTCGGACCCTAAAAGGACCCAAATGCATCTAACAATGCTGCCTGTGTTGTTTACATTGCTTTCATGTTTAGTACACGCGATCAGGTTTTCAGACGATACGTGTTTTTTCATGTCGGTCTTTCGGATCTGTTCAATTCTTGTCCGCTGCAGAGGCGCCCTCCCCTTTTAAATCTACAGGGTACATTCCTGCTGCAGCCAAAACGCAGCCAAACACACAGCTGCATGTTGGATGTGTGTTGGACGCGTTTCACGTGCCGCTTTTGAATGTGTTTTTCGGATCGAAGCCATATCCAAAAACGCCATGTGAACACACCCTTAGGGTCTGTGCAGATGGTGTATTCTTCTGCGAAAAAAAAAACTGCACCTGCAGTCGGATTTTGCTTGCGGATTTTTACTGCCATATTGACTTCAATGGCAACAACACCCATGAAATTGGAGTGGAAAGAAGTGACGGTCAATATTCCACATGAAATCCGCGTGAAAAAGAAAACATTGGGCCTCATTTGTTAAATCTCTCCGATTGTAATGAGATCTTTGTTGCCTATAGCAACCGTTCGGAGCTCAGCTTTCATTTTTTAACCAGTTCCTGACTGGACCATTCACCCCGTCGCCTAACCAGGCACATTTTCCCTTGGTACATGCCCGTTTGATCACTATAAAGCGTTCTTACGCTCAGTTATACTACTATACTGCTACACTTTTTTTTTCCCGTGACATTTTGGGTTTTATGTCCATGTAATTTATTTATTTTTTTTTAATAATTTGAGGGAAAATAGTAAAAAAAAAATGGTGTCACTTTTCCATCACAGAGATTTATAGATCGTCGATTTAAAGTTTTAGGGCCGTGGGGGGACAGGACTAAAATTTGGGGTTTGGTCTGTTTGTGATTATTTTAATAAAATTTTTGTATGTGTTTTTTATTATTATTATTTTATATATTGTGCCCACCAGAAAAAGGTCAAAAAAAGTTCAGAAAAACCTTGGGCATTTTATTTATTTTTATTAAAGCCCTATTAAATCCAGGGCGCTGTAAATTTGAGTGGGATTACATATATAACATACAGTGTACAGTGACTACACTAATTGACTACTGGTACACTTTTTTTCGATTTCCAGTGTAAGCGGGGCTGATATATAAGCCCCAATTAGGCTGATTTTGGGACGGATTTCAGTCCGTTTTGCGCGACGTACTGTGCGCAAATACTGCTGAAATCCGTCCCAGTCATTACGGTAATCCACAGTTCTCATAGAGAATATGGATTCGTCTCCTCTCCCCGCTCGCGAAATATGGCGCTGGGGGAGGAGGAAAGTGACATGCACTTTATCCCGCGGGATACAGCGCCGGTGGATAACTGAAAGTCTATGGGGCCGGAGATTACCGCCCCGTACACACAAACCCATAATTGCGGCGAAATCCGTTCCCGCAATTACGGCATGGAATCAGCTGTTGTGAACTTATCCTTACAGGGTTAATTCACTGGTGCAGAGCCTGATCTTGAATCTGTTAAGACCCAGCAGCTCAGGTTGTTACCAAGCCCCGGCAGTCACATGTCCGCCGTACCAGGAAAGCGGAAGCGGACAGGCTCTCTGTGTATACAGCGGCTCATTGAGCACTGTAAATACAGCGATCGAGAAGGCAGGGATGGTAATAAACCGTCCCTGCCTTCTCAGTGTAGAGCACAGCTGCCACTGACAGCCGGCTCCCCACCTGCGCAGCTGCACAATTGGTTCCAGAACGTCCGGGCAGAGATATACAGCCACCTCCAGGAGGTTTGAAGTCTCCGGGTGGTCGGCAAGTAGTTAACCTGCTCTAAGGGGAAGAAATCTGGCCACTGATTGGTTTATTTGGGCAGAGACCATTTCACTGTCGGACCGTTTTAAAGCACCACTCCGGGTTTTTGTTTTTTCCCCATTCGTTCATTGGACATTACTTGTAGCTACACAGTAGTGGCAGTAATTTTGTTATTGCAGGTAAAAACATTTATTTCTCACTGTGCTTTGGGTCCCCGTGACCTGCAAATTTAGCGCTGAAAAAACATTGCGGGGTTTTGTGAAAATGGAAGAAAAAATTTTATGGTTTCCCAGGAAGGTTCAAAGTCAGTCTCGTAGAATTGTGTTGAGAGCCTTACTTCGTGTCACCATGAAAAGCACAGGGCGACGTGTGTGTACGTTGGCGCTGACAGGCCAGTTCTAAATAGCTTTAAAGCCGTGTAGAACGCGCCAGTATGTATGACACTACCGCAGTTCATACATTTGGCGTATTGTAGTTCCTCTAAGACAAGTCCTGCTCAGGCACCACCTTTACCCTGGTCTGGCTGTTCTAAATTTATGCGCCAATTTTGGGGTAAACATTGTAAATATGCTAATTCTAAAATGTGGTGCAACGCCCCCCGAAACCCTCTAGGGTAAGTTCACGTGGCTTTTTTTGGGGCCATTTCGCCACTATTTAGAGGTATGCGCTCTAATCGAGCGAAATGCGCCAAAATCCCTTACGGGTAATCCACAGTTCTCATAGAGAATATGGATTCGCTCTCTCCCCCCGTAACAATTTTTCATGGATTGTAGGCGCGGGGGGGGTAAATTTACTGTCATTTATTCACAAAACCTTAAGCGCGCGAGTAATGAAGTCTAGGGGCGGCGGGGGGACTCCCGAAACCGGTTAAATTTGGGGGGTACGTACGCCCCGAAAGAAGCCGTGTGAACATAACCCCCAATCCTTGGCACTTAAAAGTGTTGTGGAAGGCCCAATGGTGCAAAGTTTTTGGGGTGAATGTTCCACACTATAGACAGGGTCGAAGCTTTTTGTGCAAAGATGCCCGAATATGTTATACATGTCGCCCCCAGTGTTTTTCAGTAATCGGAGTGCAGGGCATGGAAACCCCAAAACAGAGCAAGTTGCATCAGCCAGTATCGTTTTGCTGAGGGTAAACTAAATTATTTGTGTTCAGTGTACCCAAAAGTATTGCTTTTTTTAAACATAGTTTATTGGGTGAAATGCAATGCGGTTATACATAAACTAATGAACTAAAGAAAAAAAACAAACAAACCTGGAATCCTTTTATAAATTTCACATTGAAATCAATGGGATATGGATTGCACAATTTTTTAGACGAAAAAAATACTCTTGATGGTCATTTAAAAGCATACCGACAAAGCCAACAATCCCCTTCTCTCTAAGCGAGTGGACATGGCTAGAACATTGCAGTATTAGATTCTGTGAAATCGTATTAGACATTGCCTTTCACTTTTCATCTGGTGTCGTCTTCTGCAGATGACTCCTGTACTCGCGACAAAGGCTTCCCCGGCCCTCTGTGCCCAGCACCCACTTACATGTTTGTAAGGCCCAAAAAAAAAAGACGTCCATCCAGTTCGCCTTTGTGCTAAAAGTGTTGACCAAAAGGGAAAAAAAAAACATGAGGCAGGAGCCAATTGTCTTCATTTTAGGGAAAAAAATTCCTTCCCGACTCCAGTCTGGCAATCGGAATAATCCCTGGATCAACGACCCTACTCCATTCTACACGAATTCTAGCTCTTTCCAACACTTTGTTACTGATGGATTTTTGAGACTTTTAATTAGGTTGTCTTTGTATATAAAAAAAATTGTGCAAACATGAACGCCAGCCTCATGCTTTAGCTTGAATTAAAATGACTCAAGATTTTTTTTTGATGGGGTCATTTGGGAGAAAACGTTTGCGTGATTGTAATGTAGCTTGAACATTTGGGCCCCTGCCACCCAAAAAGGAGAGGCTGGGGGGTTTATATTCATATTTTATTTTTATTATTTATTTTATGCGCCATTAATTCCATGGCGCTGTCATTTAGGGGGTTACATCATAAAAATAAATCAAAAATTTTTCGTAGGCAATCTCTATAACAAAGGTACAGGGGAGAGAGAGGGCCCTTCCCCCCGGGAAGGCTTACAACTACAAGGGGGGGGGAAAGGGGGAAAAGGGAAAGGGGAGGGACAACTGTTGCGGGGTGAAGTGACAGTGGGTATTTTAGGGCAGGGAAAACCGAAGAGGTGGGTTTTTTAGGTTGTTTTTTGAACTGGTGAAAGTTGGGAGAGTTGAGGTGTTGGGGCAGAAGTTCCAGATTTGGGGGGGGGGCACGGAGAATTTGGGACGGTTGTGTGAGGAGGTGACAAGAGGAGAGTGGAGAAGAAGGGCCTGAGAAGAGCGGAGGTTGGTGAGGGTGAGTATCTGGAGTTGAGCGAGATGTATGGAGGGGAGAGGTTATGGAGGCCTTTTAGGTCATGGGTTTGTAGCTTGAAATGAATTCGCTGGGCAATGGGAAGCCCCGTGAAGGGATTGGGAGAGGGGGAGGCGAGGGGTAGGAGGAGAGAGGTGGAAAAGAGGGCAGCAGGTTGAGAATGGATTGGAGGGGAGCGAGAGGCTAGTGGGAGGCCACAGAGAAGGATGTTGCAGTAGTCGAGGCGGGAATGAAAAAGGGGCATGGCCCAGCATTTTTTTTAGTGACAGGGTTAAGGAATGACCCGGATGCAAGGATGTTTTTCGGTTTTGGAGGCGGAGGCAGAGGTGAGGGTTTGGATGTGGGGTTTAAAGGACAAGGCAGAGTCGGTGTTTTCCCAAAAGGCAGCGGACGCGGCACCGGTGAGAGTGTAAGCCATTGACTATGATAGAGAGATCAGGGGGGGAGGGAGTGGGAGGTGGGAAGATAATAAATTCAGTTTTCTCTACTTAAGTTTTGAAGACGGGAGGAGAAAAAGGAGGTTTGGATGATAGGCAGTCTGGGATCGGGGAGTAGAGAGGTAATATCGGGGCCGGAGATGTAGGTTGGGGGTCATCAGCATAAGGTGGTACTGAAACCCGTGGTGCTATGAGCTGACCGACAAGGGTGTAGATAGAGAAGAGTAGGGGGCCCAGGACAGCCCCCTGGGGGACCCCAACAGAGAGGGGCGAGGGGAGGAGGTGGTCCGAGATGAGAGACGCTAAAATTTTGATATAGGTTTGGGAGACCCAAGAAAGGGCCGAGTCCGTGATGCTGAGGGAGGAGAGGATTTTTATGAGGAGTGGGGGTCGACAGTGTAAAAGGCGGGGGAAGGTCTAAGAGGGAAAAGGATAGATAGTGCGTGAGGTTTTTTCGGTTAATAGGTCATTAGTGACTTTGGTTACGGCCGGTTTTTTAGAGTGATGGGATCGGAAACCCGATTTGGAGTGGGTCAAGAAGAGAGTTGGAGGACAGATGGGAGGACAGTTGAAGGTAGACGTGCTGCTCAAGGAGTTTTGAAGCTACAGGTTTTATAACGGTGTGACCCTTTAGTCATGTTGCGCTTGTTGAGATTTGCGCAGTTTGTTGATTTACGTGTGTTCTTATCACCTTCTTTTCCTTCTTGCCTCATTTTTCTGAAGTTACATTGCTTCCTATGACAGAGGCAACTCATGATGCTTGTGCTTGCTTCCGGTGTCCTGATCCCAGATGGAGCGTCAGTCCTTCAACTTTTTAGTTGTTTTCTACTCCTACTCCAGCTGGACGATCTGGTTTATGCTGTATCTTCATTACTGCCCCTTTCAATCGTGTGAATATTTACCGAGAAAAATAGATAAATCTTACATTTCTGTGTCTGACGCTGCACCGCTTGTTCACCTCTTTCCGTAGCTCTGTTTAGTAACAGTTGAAGACTTTATGACCGCCCGCTGGCTCAGATCGAGCATCCGCCAGAGATTGAAATATAAATTGGGTTTTGTCTTTTACCTTTTCTTTTGATGATTATAAACCTCATTATACGTTTAGCTGTTTTGGTGTCCCATGCCGGCTGCATATTAAAATGAGATTCTCCCCCCCCCCCCTTTGGCTTCTTAATCTCTTTAATCCCTCAAGATTTTGTGCTTTTTTTCTTTTAAACATTTTGCTAATTACAGCAGTTAACACCTACGGACTCCTAATCTGTCACCGGTGTGCAGGGTCTGACGCCTGGTGCTCCCTGAAGTAGTAGATGAAGGTGAAAATGTGAAGTGTTCCTTCAGTTGTGTTCAGTTGTTTGTGACTCCGCTTTCCAGAGACCCTGAATGATATGTGAATGAGCATTGTAGTGCTGCGCCCCTCTATTCCTTTTTCTATCAATCTGTGTCAGTCTTCACTGTAGTTCTTGCATTATATTCATATTTCTGGAGGTAAAGGATGGACAGTAAAAGGGCCAGCTCCTAGTGTATGTGGGCCCCCAGGCAATAGAGTCACAGTGGGCACTTTTATGGCTCGGCTTCATTCATCCTGTATGCTATACACCAGTAATGGCACCAACAATGTTTTTGTCACACATTTTGATACGTTTTTTTTTTTGTAAATTTATACTAAAGATGGTCCTAAATTAAAAAAAAAAATCACATGTCAATGTACCTTAAGAAGGAGAGAAACCTGTATATGACGCAAAGCTTGTAATTTGTTGGGTTTTACAATTTAAAGGGCCAGTATTCGGGACTGCTAAAAAAAATAAAAATATATATGTATATTATATATGATATATAGTATATAGTGTGTGTGTGTATATATACAGTACAGACCAAAAGTTTGGACACACCTTCTCATTCCAAGAGTGTTCTGTATTTTCATGTCTATAAAAATTGGAGATTCACACTGAAGGCATCAAAACTATGAATTAACACATGTGGAATTATATACTTAACAAAAAAGTGTGAAACAACTGAAGATATGTCTTATATTCTAGGTTCTTCACAGTAGCCACCTTTTGCTTTGATTACTGCTTTGCACATTCTTGGCATTCTCTTGATGAGCTTCATTAGGTCGTCATCTGAAATGGTCTTCACAGGTGCGCCCTGTCAGGTTTAATAAGTGGGATTTCTTGCCTTATAAATGGGGTTGGGAGCATCAGTTGTGTTCAGAAGTCAGGTGGATACACAGCTCATCGTCCTACTGAATGGACTGTTAGAATTTCTATTATGGCAAGAAAAAAGCAGCTAAGTAAAGAAAAACGAGCGGCCATCATTACTTTAAGAAATGAAGGTCAGTCAGTCCGAAAAATTGAGGAAAGTTTGAAAGTGTCCCCAAGTGCAGTGGCAAAAACCATCAAGCGCTACAAAGAAACTGGCTCCCATGAGGAGCGCCCCAGGAAAGGAAGAGCAAGAGTCACCTCTGCTGCGGAGAAGAAGTTCATCCGAGTCACCAGCCTCAGAAATCGCAGGTTAACAGCAGCTCCGATTAGAGAGCAGGTCAATGCCACACAGAGTTCTAGCAGCAGACACATCGCTACAACAACTGTTAAGAGGAGACTGTGTGCAGCAGCCTTCATGGTAAAATAGCTTCTAGGAAACCACTGATAAGGACACTCAACACCCAGAAGAGACTTGTATGGGCTGAAGAACACAAGGAATGGACATTAGACCAGTGGAAATCTGTGCTTTGGTCTAATGAGTCCAAATTTGAGATCTTTGGTTCCAACCACTGTGTCTTTGTGCGACGCAGAAAAGGTGAATGAATGGACTCTACATGCCTGGTTCCCACCGTGAAGCATGGAGGAGGGGGTGTGATGGTGTGGGGGGGCGGGTTCCCCCCGTGAAGCATGGAGGAGGAGGTGTGATGGTGTGGGGGGGCCTGGTTCCCACCGTGAAGCATGAGGAGGAGGAGGTGTGATGGTGTGGCAGGGCCTGGTTCGCACAGTGAAGCATGGAGGAGGAGGTTGATGGTGTGGGGGGGCCTGGTTCCCACCATGAAGCATGGAGGAGGAGGTTGTGATTGTGTGTGGGGGGGTCTGGTTCCCAGTGTGAAGCATGGAGGAGGAGGTGTGATAGTGTGGGGGGGCCTGGTTCCCACCGTGAAGCATGGAGGAAGAGGGGTGATGGTGTGGGGGGGCTTTGCTGGTGACACTGTTGGAGTTTTATTCACAGTTGGAGGAACATTGAACCAGCATGGTTACCAGAGCATCCTGCAGCGGCAGCTATTCCATCCGGTTTGCGTTTAGTTGGACCAGCATTTATTTTTCAACAGGACAATGACCCCAAACACCTCCAGACTGGGTAAGGGCTATTTGACCAAGAAGGAGAGTGATGGGGTGCTACGCCAGATGACCTGGCCTCCACAGTCACCAGACCTGAACCAATCGAGATGGTTTGGGGTGAGCTGGACCACAAAGTGAAGGCAAAAGGGCCAACAAGTGCTAAGCATCTCTGGGAACTCCTTCAAGACTGTTGGAGACCATTTCAGGTGACGACCTCTCGAAGCTCATCAAGAGAATGCCAAGAATGTGCAAAGCAGTAATCAAAGCAAAAGGTGGCTACTTTGAAGAACCTAGAATATAAGACATATCTTCAGTTGTTTCACACTTTTTTGTTAAGTATATAATTCCACATGTGTTAATTCATAGTTTTGATGCCTTCAGTGTGGATCTACAATTTTTATACTCCTAAAAAGACAGAAAACTCTTGGAATGAGGTGTGTCCAAACTTTTGGTCTGTACTGTATATGTGTGTGTATGTAGTGTAGGGACTCACTCATGTTCCGCCGCCATCTTGGTATTCCTCTCTCGGACCGCTGTCCTTTGGTCGGACTTTAACACAGGGCACCTTGACACCGGGTTTCTTTACATCTGGTCTCCACCAGCTTTATTCTTAAGCACAGTACAGAAATAACTGAAAACAAAACCCTGGCCGTCTGGCCCCTTACTGCACATGCAGATTACCTCTCTATATAGGGTCTGGACCTAGTGTCCAGACAGAACAGTCTGCTCTACCAGCCTCCACTGGTTAGCTTCAAGAGGTCAGCCACTTGCTAGCCTCTGGGGTAAGAGCTTCTCCTCAGCTTTTCCATCACTCCTCTTCCAGGAAGCAAACCACACCTCCTGTACACCTGAAGGCCTTTTATAGGAATCCAGAGACCTATCCAAAACCTGGCCTGGAACATGGGGAGTAGACACCCACCCGACACATTGTCTACTCCCGATAAGAGCCGACCCAGAACAACCAAAATAAACGTCTACCAACCACTTAGTGTGGCTGACAATACATATGGCTGGCTCCTATCCCACCAAGGCCAGGTATCCTTGGTGGCATGTTGCTAGTATAACCCCTGCCTCACTCCGCCTAGTGGCAGAAACCGGCAACTACCTTTAGTCGCTTTGCCACAGTATATGTGTATGTGTATATATATATATATATATATATATATATATATATATATATATACATACAATGTGTGTGTATGTGTTCCCCACTGCTGACCTCACGTCCATGCTTCACATGATGCTGCAGCCAATCACTACCCTGTATGTACAGCACATGACTATTGAGGCCGGTGATTGGTTGTAGCGTCATGTAAACATTGGACATGACATCATCAATATGGGACCAGCTTGGAGCAATAGAGCAGGAACGGCACTAGAGCTTGTCCGACCCTTTTAACTTTTTTCAGGCCTCGTTCACACGACGGATTTGGCCGGCAAATCCTCGTCGGGCCGCACCGCAAACTCGCGTCTCCCGATGCGGGTTTGCGGCGCGGGCGGTGGGCGTGGCCTCGCCGCGGGAGGGGCGTGGTTTGGGGCGCGGCTTGCGCCGAGGGCTTGCCCCTATGCAAATTAAGAGCAGGGGGCAAGCCGCGGCGCTAGCCGCATCCCAGCCGCGCACCACCCGCGGCGACACCCGCGGCAGCACCGCGCGGCCGCCGCGCAGAGCACTCCTGTCAAGAAATGACAGGAGAGTTCTTCACACGCGCGGGTCTGTCCGTGGCCCCGGAGCCGCGGCCAAACCCACGCAGTGTGAATATTAACGCGGTTTCCCATAGGAAACCATGTTAATAATCTAGGCGCGATTTGGCCGCGGTTATGGCCGCGAAAACCGCGTCGGAACCCGCGGCCATAACCGCGGCCAAATCCGTCGTGTGAACAGGGCCTAACTGTACTTGTTTAGATAATTGTATTTTTTTTTTGTTTTTACCTTTTCACATTACTATCCCTAACGATCATAAATTTTTTATTTTTTTTTTTTTTATGCTTCTATGCATGAGCTCATGCTTTAGGTGAGACGTGATCGCGTTTTAGACAGGGCGGTGGAGCCGCAGTCGTGGAGTCGGAGTCGGTGCCTATTTTGCAGGAGTCGGAGTCATCATAAAAGGGACCAACTCCGACTCCCAAAATATATAATTAGTTGGTACAGTTAGTTTGATGCAGTGTAAAGAGCAAGAGGAATTGGGTCCAGCCAGTGCTACTGCTCCCATATCTTCAGTCTTATCACATGAGGAGTGTAATTGATGACATGGAGCAGGCAAAGCGCTGCCCCCAAGGGAAAAGATTCCGCTCCCATGGCAAACAGATTTTATCAAAATTTTTCACCTGCTTTCAAAGAAGTAGAAGAGTTCAACTATTCATCAAAACTGACTGTGGCTGAGGCAATTCCTTTATACCCTGGCATTGTTAGAGATGGTGCCCCTGTGGTCACCACTTTGCCCCCAACCCAAGTTAGTGTAGAGAGGCCATCCTCTAGCCTGGAAATAATGAGCTCAGATGCGAGGTCATGTATGCAGGATCTGATGGAGGCAATACTATAATTTTTTTGTGTAGTAAAGTCATATCCAATAAATATATTTTGCACTGACAAGCAAAATGGTAACATTGTTTTGAACGTTGACTTTAAGGCTCCATATCTCTCCATCCACTACAGCTTTGTACATGAGTCTACTGTAATTTTATATACAGTCATCTTACCGATCTTATACATAAATTTGACTAGCAAGTATTTAGCATCTCCTTAATTCTGAAGATTCTTTCCTGTAACTGCATTGTTACTGTTTTGCTTCTAAAAATCAAAATGTTAATTTTATTATTTTGTTAGTATTTGGGAAATCCACCTTTTGGTTTTCAATACTGCCTGATTCCTTCTGGTCTCTGGATCAGATTCAAGAACGTCTTAACAAAAATCTGATCCCAGGTCTCTTATACACATTCCCAATGTTGGTGCAGACTGGACTTGGATACTAATACAGCTTTTTCTTCAACTCCACCCACAAGTGTTCAAAAGATCAAAACATTGTTACCCTTTTGCTTGTCAGTCTTTTCTACCTAAATAGCTTGATATTGTATCATAAGGTGATAAACAGCCTGATGTTACCATTTTACTACAGTAAAGTTATCACTTAAACATGCGCCGTGTATGAGGGAGTCGGAGGTTTGGGATATTGAGGAGTCGGAGTCGGGGCTTTGGCTTGCCGACTCCACAGCCCTGGTTTTAGACAACATTTTGCTATACACCTGTGAGCATTCAGTTTATCCCAACAGTTATTAGGGGTTAAATCAATATTCCCAAGTGGGGAAATAGGATCTAGCAGTTTTCTGCTGCGGTGAACGGAGAGGTGGCTGCGCATGTCCGCATCTCTCCATTCACTTCTATGGGCTCTATGAATACAGCCAAGTTAATTTACTCAAAAAACTGCCATATCTTATTTCCCTAAATAGGAGTACCCCTTCTATTCAAAAAGGTAATTCGATCTCAGGCATTTGTGGTGTATCTTGTGGATATAGCATAAATTAATATGGGTCCCAGTTTTCGGAAGAATGTGCATGCACAATGTTTTTCGGGCGGGGAGTGCTGCACGGGTTTTCCATAGAAGCCCGTTGTGCTCGTTTGCGGACAGTTTTTCAGACAGTCTGCAAAACCACAAACCGTCTGAAAAAACGTCTGCAATCCCGTGCCGTGGGGACATGCCCTTAATTTGCCTCCTATAGACAGAAGTGCAGCCTGTGGGCATTGCTAGTGTTTGTGTCTCATAGACAGCAGTGCTGCCTGTAGTCTCTGTGTTTCCGCCTCCCATACAGTAGGTCCTAAAAACAAAAGTTGACTAAATAGAGTCGTTCCCTGAGCACTGTCAGATTACCAGGAGGACCTGAGAAGCTTCCCACTCTGTCAGAGCGCTGCCAGGTCCTTGCTGTCCTGTGGAAAAGGAACTATAAAGAAGGTGACCTCAGTGGCCCCCGCTTTTACCTGACCTTGCTGGTTGCTAATGCCGTCTCTGGACCGTGCTATCGGTTTTAACACATGTAGAAGGTTAACTGACTATGTGACCACCACCAATGGCTGCTAAAAATGTGCCAGCTTTCAATGGTGTTCAAATGATGTATGAATCTGGCTTCTCCGCTCTGGCTGTAATTCTGATATTCTGCACATGAACCAGGAAGCTCAGGATGAACAGCACTATAGATACGGGAGGGCTCCTGGGAGGGATTTTTATAGGGTTGTATCACTGAATATAAGGAGGCTTCTTAATGATGCTTGGTGTCAAGTATACTCCGTGTGAGCCAGGGCTGGACTCATTATAATGTTACAGGCTGATTATAAGACGTCTGAGCCTTCAGACTGATCCCTAATAAATCCTTCACTTTCTCTCTGCAGTACGGGGAGGAGACGTTTAATCGTGCAAAGCTCCTGAATATTGGATTCCTGGAGGCGTTGAAGGATGCGGAATACGACTGTTTTATTTTCAGTGACGTCGATCTCATCCCCATGGACGACCGGAACCTGTATCACTGCTATGAGCAGCCGCGCCATTTTGCTATCGCCATGGATAAATTTGGCTTCCGGTAATGAACATGATGTGCAGGAAACTCAACGCTTCTAGGGAACCTGTCAGCTTCTTTGTGCTGCCCGAATGACAGGCCGCATGAAACAGCTGAGGGTTACCTGGTCCCAACCATGTGGGTTTTCCCTTGAAACACTGCAGCATTTTTGGGTAAAACACCCGGTGGAGTTGGGCCGTGTACGGGAAGAAGCCACCATGGTCGGGAGAGGTGAGTCCAATGTGTAGCTTCTCCCTGTCCCAGCAGCTAAACTGACGGCTCTCTTCTATGTCGCCCTATGTGGAGAGAGTCGTCTGTTTAGCTGATGGGGCAGAGAGAAGCCACACAATGGAGTCCTCTCTCCCAGCCACGGTGGCTGCTCCCCATACCCGGCCCAACTTCACCGGGTGCTTTACCCAGAAATGCTGCTGTGTTTCAGGGGGAAACCCACAAGGTTGGGACCGGATAACCTGCAGCTATGTCATGTTGCCTGTCTTTCGGGCAGCATAAAGTAGTTTTAAAGGAATTTTCAGTACTTGCTGTCAGCTATTTAGAATGGGGAGAATGGGGAGAACAGAGAAGGAAAAGTGATTGTAATATTTATTTAAAGGGCCGGTGTCCAGTTTTCTGTAAATAAAGTGCGATCATTATACAATGAAATGTTCTGCAACTTTCTAGTAGACTTTCTAGGGAGACTTATTATGTCAATTTACAAGAGGGAAAAATCTCTCCTTGGGGAGAGCCACCACTAAATTGGTCAGTGTGAGGATTTACGCGTCTTTCAGACCTCACTGACTGTTTTGCATAAAGCAAATGCTTAAAGAGAACCTGTCACATAGATTATGCCCCCCTTGCTGAGGGCAGAACAAGCTAGTGACATACCTGCTGTTTCCAGCGCTGTGTCCCTTATTCTGTAAGATAGTAGTTTTTGAGTATTTAATGCTCAAATCTGCAGTTTTCAGCCAGAAAAGTCATTTGAGGCTAGCCCCGCCCATCTGAGGCTAGCCCCGCCCACCTCAACTGATTAACCTGTTACTTTGAATAGGTAGAAACATGAGAATAACTGTCAGGTGGGTGGGGCTAGCCTTTGGTGGGCGGGGCTAACACCTATTCATGAATAAGATTTGAGGGGTAAATGCTCTAAAACTACAGCATCTTACAGAATAAGGGACACAGCGCTGGAAACGGCAGGTCTGACACTAGCTTGTACTGTCCTCAGCAAGAGGGGCACAACCTATGTGACATGTTCCCTTTAAGGGAAAAGAGCTGAGGAGCTCCACAGCGCACTCTATTGGATATAGTTATCCTCAATTCACATGTAGCCCACAGGAGCCTTGCAGTGTCAAAGGGATTTGGGCCAAACCAGTTAAGTTCATCTACAGTCACCCAGCCAACCAGTAAGTTCTACTCTGCACTGACGAGGGGCAAATACCCCGAAACAGCTGTCTGTAGATGAACTTAACTGGTTTGGCCCAAATCCCTTTCACATTGCAAGGCTCCTGTGAGCTACATGTGAATTGAGGATAACTATATCCAATAGAGTGCGCGGTGGATCGGTGTTTGCAATTGGATGTCATTTGCAAAGCTGTCTTGTTTTCACTGTCTCCCTTATCTTCGTTTTCTGTAAAGTTGCTTGTTTTCACTGTCCCCTTATTCTGAAGACCATTTAATGTAATGATACAACCCCTTTAACACAGCAAGTCTATTATAAAGTTGCAGCACCTTTTATTAGACAATGAGTGGACGTCGGCAGTTTAATTCCGCTTACTGCTGGTTGGTCCACACCAGCTTCATCCTGAGCGGCCACTGCCAACCCACATGTGATTATCAAGAAGTTATCGGCGGCCTGGGAAAGCTGGGTGATGACCCCCGTGGAGCTGTTATGGCAGCTTTTCCAGGTTGAGCAGTATAGTGTGTGGTTTCCTTATCATTATTTCCATCTGTTTTGGGCTTTGCAGGCTTCCATACTCTGGGTATTTTGGAGGAGTTTCTGGTCTGAGTAAGCCACAGTTCTTGAAGATCAATGGTTTCCCCAACGAATACTGGGGCTGGGGAGGAGAAGACGACGACATCTACAACAGGTGCAGAACTTTCTATTTCCAGTGTTACTATAAGTTCTCACATTCGGGTATTTGATTTCATCGCTGTCAGGATTTACTGCATCTTGTGATGTTATTCATAGTGGTTTTATGTTACGTTTTTCACCTTTGTTGGCATTGTACCTCTGCTGTGCAGCCTCCCGGTGATGTATGGAGGGTCACCCTATGCTTCCCATGTGACTCCTTACTGACCCAGTTTTCTCTGATTCACAGGATCACATTGAACGGGATGAAGGTTTCCAGACCAGATATTCGTATCGGTCGCTCCCGGATGATCACACCCGCGCGAGATAAGCACAACGACCCCAACCCCCAGCGGTAATTCCCTGCACTTTGATCCTGCCTCTGTTAGGTTTACTATAAAATATAGTCGAACCAAACTGAACTCACTGCTGATTGTGGAGTAGTTGTGAATTGTTTATGAATTGGAAACAGTCAGCAAGACTGGCAAATCCTTACTATGTACAGCAGGTGGCATAAGTATTGAACACATCACCAATTTGCTACTGACCTGAAATGCTCACCAGATTTCAGTAACAACCCATCCAATCCACACTGGCAAAGAAATCAAATCACAGATGTCTATAAATTAAGTTATGTTTAATAATGAGAAATGACACAGGGAAAAAGTATTGAACGCACTTACTGAAATGTATTTAATACTTTGTACAAAATACTTTGTTGGTGATGATAAGACGTCTCCTGTATGAAGTCACCTGCTTTGCTCAGGTGGGATTTTGGCCCATTCTTCCACTCAAACACTCTTCACATCCTGAAGCTTCCATGGGCGCCTTCTATGAACTCTGAGCTTTAGTTCCTTCCATATATTTTCTATTGGATTCAGGTCAGGGGATTGGCTGGGACATTCTAGCAGCTTTTTTTTCTCTTCTCTTAAATGGAGAGTTCCCTTGGCCGTGTGTTTGGGATCATTGTCTTGCTGAAAGATCCACCCTCGCTTCATCTTCATCGTCCTGGTAGCTGGTAGCAGATTTTTATCACGATTGTCTCAGTAAATTGGTCCATTCATCCTACCTTCAATTCTATGAAGTTTGCTAGTGCCAAATGCTGAAAACCTGCCCCACACCATGATGCTCCCCCCTCCAAACTTCACTGTTGGGATAGTGTTTTTGGGGTGAAATGCGCCATCTTTTGACCTCAAAACTTGGTGTGTATTTTGGCATCCAGGTTTATGGACGGTGCAGTAGATCCCAGCCAGCACGGTTATTAATATGGTTTCCCACTTATAACAGCAGTTTGCGGATCATGTGACACAAGCGGTAATGAGGCACAGGGGAGATGATTTGTTTACTGCAGAGGAACCTGTAATGCGGAATTAGCAGCTGGTGTGTTCCCCAGAGACCGACACTTCTCATCCTGCAGCCACAACATATACACAGACACATATGGATATGTTATACAGGTGCACCTTTATACATACACACAGGTATGTATGTACAGTGGTGGCCAAAAGTATTGGCACCCCTGCAATTCTGTCAGATAATACTCAGTTTCTTCCTGAAAATGATTGCAATCACAAAGTCTTTGGTATTATTATCTTCATTTAATTTGTCATAAAGCCAAATTGGATATAATTCCACACCAAACATAACAAAGGGGGTGGACAAAAGTATTGGCACTGTTTGAAAAATCATGTGATGCTTCTCTAATTTGTGTAATTAACAGCACCTGTAACTTACCTGTGGCACCTAACAGGTGTTGGCAATAAGTAAATACCACTTGCAGTCAGTTGACATGGATTAAAGTTGACTCAACCTCTGTCCTGTGTCCTTGTGTGACCACATTGAGCATGGAGAAAAGAAAGAAGACCAAAGAACTGTCTGAGGACTTGAGAATCCAAATTGTGAGGAAGCCTGAGCAATCTCGAGGCTACAAGTCCATCGCCAAAGACCTGAATGTTCCTGTGTCTACCGTGCGCAGTGTCATCAAGAAGTTTGGAGCCCATGGCACTGTGGCTAAACTCCCCATGGCACTGTGGCTAACCTCCCTATGGCACTGTGCCTAACCTCCCTAGATGTGGACGGAGCCCTTGACACTGTGGCTAACCTCCCTAGATGTGGACGGAGCCCTTGACACTGTGGCTAACCTCCCTAGATGTAAAGCCCATGGCGCTGTGGCTAACCTCCCTAGATGTAAAGCCCATGGCACTGTGGCCAACCTCCCTATATGTAAAGCCCATGGCGCTGTGGCTAACCTCCCTAGATGTAAAGCCCATGGCACTGTGGCTAACCTCCCTAGATGTAAAGCCCATGGCACTGTGGCTAACCTCCCTAGATGTAAAGCCCATGGCACTGTGGCTAACCTCCCTAGATGTGGACGGAAAAGAAAAATTGACGAGAGATTTCAACGCAAGATTGTGCGGATGGTGGATAAAGAACCTCGACTAACATCCAAACAAGTTCAAGCTGCCCTGCAGTCCGAGGGTACAACAGTGTCAACCTGTACTATCCGTCGGCGTCTGAATGAAAAGGGACTGTATGGTAGGATACCCAGGAAGACCCCACTTCTTACCCGAGACATAAAAAAGCCAGGCTGGAGTTTGCCAAAACTTACCTGAGAAAGCCTAAAACGTTTTGGAAGAATGTTCTCTGTT